>JBBPBP010000762.1:99668-124311 GCA_037974735.1 Cicer chorassanicum
GAAGAGAATAAGCCTAGGGAGGAGGAAAATGACCTAAATGTTCAACCAATGATACAAAATAACTTATTGGATGCACAAGATTGGTTAAAAACCCAAATTGGACGAGAATAAGCCTTAGGAGGACGAAAATGACCTAAATGTTCAACCAATGGCACAAAATCACTTATTGGATACACAGGATTAGTTAAAAACCCTAATTGGACGAGAGTAGGCCTTGGGAATACGAAAATGACCTAAATGTTCAACCAATGATACATAATCACTTATTGGATGCACAAGATTGGTTCAAAACCCTAATTGGACGAGAATAAGCCTTGGGAGGGCGAAAATGACCTAAATGTTCAACCAATGACACAAAATCACTTATTGGATGCACAAGATTGGTTAAAAACCCTAATTGGACGAGAATAAGCCTTGGGAGGACGACAATGACCTAAATGTTCAACCAATGGCACTAAATCACTTATTAGATGCACAAGATTGTTTAAAAACCTTAATTGGACGAGAAAAGGGCTTGGGAGTACGAAAATGACCTAAATGTTCAACCAATGACACATAATCACTTATTGGATGCACAAGATTGGTTCAAAACCCTAATTGGACGAGAATAAGCCTTGGGAGGACGAAAATGACCGAAATGTTCAACCAATGACACAAAATCACTTATTGGATGCACAAGATTGGTTAAAAACCCTAATTGGATGAGAATAAGCCTAGGGAGGAAGAAAAAGACCTAAATGTTCAGCCAAAGACACAAACGTACTTATTGGATGCACAAGATTGGTTAAAAACCCTAATTGGATGAGAATAAGCCTAGGGAGGACGAAAATGACCTAAGTGTTTAACCAATGACACAAAATCACTTATTCGATGCACAAGATTGGCTAAAAACCCTAATTGGAAGAGAATAAGCCTAGGGAGGAGGAAAATGACCTAAATGTTCAACCAACGATACAAAATAACTTATTGGATGCACAAGATTGGTTAAAAACCCTAATTGGACGAGAATAAGCCTTGGGAGGACGAAAATGACCTAAATGTTCAACCAATGGCACAAAATCACTTATTGGAACCACAAGATTGGTGAAAAACCCTAATTGGATGAGAATAGGCCTTGGGAGTACGAAAATGACCTAAATGTTCAACCAATGGCACAAAATCACTTATTGGATGCACAAGATTTGTTAAAAACCTTAATTGGACGAGAAAAGGGCTTGGAAGTACGAAAATGACCTAAATGTTCAGCCAAAAACACAAACGTACTTATTGGATGCACAAGATTGGTTAAAAACCCTAATTGGATGAGAATAAGCCTAGCGAGGACGAAAATGACCTAAGTGTTTATCCAATGACACAAAATCACTTATTCGATGCACAAGATTGGTTAAAAACCCTAATTGGAAGAGAATAAGCCTTGGGAGGACGAAAATGACCGAAATGTTCAACCAATGACACAAAATCACTTATTGGATGCACAAGATTGGTTAAAAACCCTAATTGGATGAGAATAAGCCTAGGGAGGAAGAAAAAGACCTAAATGTTCAGCCAAAGACACAAACGTACTTATTGGATGCACAAGATTGGTTAAAAACCCTAATTGGATGAGAATAAGCCTATGGAGGACGAAAATGACCTAATTGTCTAACCAATGACACAAAATCACTTAGTCGATGCACAAGATTGGTTAAAAACCCTAATTAGAAGAGAATAAGCCTAGGGAGGAGGAAAATGACCTAAATGTTCAACCAATGATACAAAATAACTTATTGGATGCACAAGATTGGTTAAAAACCCTAATTGGACGAGAATAAGCCTTGGGAGGACGAAAATGACCTAAATGTTCAACCAATGGCACAAAATCACTTATTGGATACACAGGATTGGTTAAAAACCCTAATTGGACGAGAGTAAGCCTTGGGAGTACGAAAATGACCTAAATGTTCAACCAATGATACATAATCACTTATTGGATGCACAAGATTGGTTCAAAACCCTAATTGGACGAGAATAAGCCTTGGGAGGACGAAAATGACCTAAATGTTCAACCAATGACACAAAATCACTTATTGGATGCACAAGATTGGTTAAAAACCCTAATTGGACGAGAATAAGCCTTGGGAGGACGACAATGACCTAAATGTTCAACCAATGGGACTAAATCACTTATTGGATGCACAAGATTGTTTAAAAACCTTAATTGGACGAGAAAAGGGCTTGGGAGTACGAAAATGACCTAAATGTTCAACCAATGACACATAATCACTTATTGGATGCACAAGATTGGTTCAAAACCCTAATTGGACGAGAATAAGCCTTGGGAGGACGAAAATGACCGAAATGTTCAACCAATGACACAAAATCACTTATTGGATGCACAAGATTGGTTAAAAACCCTAAGTGGATGAGAATAAGCCTAGGGAGGAAGAAAAAGACCTAAATGTTAAGCCAAAGATACAAACGTACTTATTGGATGCACAAGATTGGTTAAAAACCCTAAATGGATGAGAATAAGCCAAGGGAGGACGAAAATGACCTAAGTGTTTAACCAATGACACAAAATCACTTATTCGATGCACAAGATTGGTTAAAAACCCTAATTGGAAGAGAATAAGCCTAGGGAGGAGGAAAATGACCTAAATGTTCAACCAATGATACAGAATAACTTATTGGATGCACAAGATTGGTTAAAAACCCTAATTGGACGAGAATAAGCCTTGGGAGGACGAAAATGACCTAAATGTTCAACCAATGGCACAAAATCACTTATTGGAAACACAAGATTGGTTAAAAACCCTAATTGGATGAGAATAGGCCTTGGGAGTACGAAAATGACCTAAATGTTCAACCAATGGCACAAAATCACTTATTGGATGCACAAGATTGGTTAAAAACCTTAATTGGACGAGAAAAGGGCTTGGAAGTACGAAAATGACCTAAATGTTCAGCCAAAAACACAAACGTACTTATTGGATGCACAAGATTGGTTAAAAACCCTAATTGGATGAGAATAAGCCTAGCGAGGACGAAAATGACCTAAGTGTTTAACCAATGACACAAAATCACTTATTCGATGCACAAGATTGGTTAAAAACCCTAATTGGACGAGAATAAGCCTTGGGAGGACGAAAATGACCTAAATGTTCAACCAATGACACAAAATAACTTATTGGATGCACAAGATTGGTTAAAAACCCTAATTGGACGAAAATAAGCCTTGGGAGGACGAAAATGACCTAAATGTTCAACCA
This sequence comes from Cicer chorassanicum, assembly GCA_037974735.1. Classification (NCBI taxonomy): domain Eukaryota; kingdom Viridiplantae; phylum Streptophyta; class Magnoliopsida; order Fabales; family Fabaceae; genus Cicer; species Cicer chorassanicum. The sequence continues at coordinate 102,917 of JBBPBP010000762.1, forward strand.
ATGGCACAAAATCACTTATTGGATACACAGGATTGGTTAAAAACCCTAATTGGACGAGAATAGGCCTTGGGAGTACGAAAATGACCTAAATGTTCAACCAATTACACATAATCACTTATTGGATGCACAAGATTGGTTCAAAACCCTAATTGAACGAGAATAACCCTTGGGAGGACGAAAATGACCTAAATGTTCAACCAATTACACAAAATCACTTATTGGATGCACAAGATTGGTTAAAAACCCTAATTGGACGAGAATAAGCCTTGGGAGGACGACAATGACCTAAATGTTCAACCAATGGCACTAAATCACTTATTGGATGCACAAGATTGGTTAAAAACCTTAATTGGACGAGAAAAGGGCTTGGGAGTACGAAAATGACCTAAATGTTCAACCAATGACACATAATCACTTATTGGATGCACAAGATTGGTTCAAAACCCTAATTGGACGAGAATAAGCCTTGGGAGGACGAAAATGACCGAAATGTTCAACCAATGACACAAAATCACTTATTGGATGCACAAGATTGGTTAAAAACCCTAATTGGATGAGAATAAGCCTAGGGAGGAAGAAAAAGACCTAAATGTTCAGCCAAAGACACAAACGTACTTATTGGATGCACAAGATTGGTTAAAAACCCTAATTGGATGAGAATAAGCCTATGGAGGACGAAAATGACCTAATTGTCTAACCAATGACACAAAATCACTTAGTCGATGCACAAGATTGGTTAAAAACCCTAATTAGAAGAGAATAAGCCTAGGGAGGAGGAAAATGACCTAAATGTTCAACCAATGATACAAAATAACTTATTGGATGCACAAGATTGGTTAAAAACCCTAATTGGACGAGAATAAGCCTTGGGAGGACGAAAATGACCTAAATGTTCAACCAAGGGCACAAAATCACTTATTGGATACACAGGATTGGTTAAAAACCCTAATTGGACGAGAGTAGGCCTTGGGAGTACGAAAATGACCTAAATGTTCAACCAATGATACATAATCACTTATTGGATGCACAAGATTGGTTCAAAACCCTAATTGGACGAGAATAAGCCTTGGGAGGACGAAAATGACCTAAATGTTCAACCAATGACACAAAATCACTTATTGGATGCACAAGATTGGTTAAAAACCCTAATTGGATGAGAATAAGCCTAGGGAGGAAGAAAAAGACCTAAATGTTCAGCCAAAGACACAAACGTACTTATTGGATGCACAAGATTGGTTAAAAACCCTAATTGGATGAAAATAAGCCTAGGGAGGACGAAAATGACCTAAATGTTCAACCAATGGCACAAAATCACTTATTGGATACACAGGATTGGTTAAAAACCCTAATTGGACGAGAGTAGGCCTTGGGAGTACGAAAACGACCTAAATGTTCAACCAATGATACATAATCACTTATTGGGTGCACAAGATTGGTTCAAAACCCTAATTGGACGAGAATAGGTCTTGGGAGTACGAAAATGACCTAAATGTTCAACCAATGACACATAATCACTTAGTGGATGCACAAGATTTGTTCAAAACCCTAATTGGACGAGAATAAGCCTTGGGAGGACAAAAATGACCTAAATGTTCAACCAATGACACAAAATCACTTATTGGATGCACAAGATTGTTTAAAAACCTTAATTGGACGAGAAAAGGGCTTGGGAGTACGAAAATGACCTAAATGTTCAACCAATGACACATAATCACTTATTGGATGCACAAGATTGGTTCAAAACCCTAATTAGAAGAGAATAAGCCTAGGGAGGAGGAAAATGACCTAAATGTTCAACCAATGATACAAAATAACTTATTGGATGCACAAGATTGGTTAAAAACCCTAATTGGACGAGAATAAGCCTAGGGAGGAGGAAAATGACCTAAATGTTCAACCAATGATACATAATCACTTATAGGATGCACAAGATTGGTTCAAAACCCTAATTGGACGAGAATAAGCCTTGGGAGGACGAAAATGACCTAAATGTTCAACCAATGACACAAAATCACTTATTGGAAACACAAGATTGGTTAAAAACCCTAATTGGACGAGAATAAGCCTTGGGAGGACGACAATGACCTAAATGTTCAACCAATGGCACAAAATCACTTATTGGATACACAGGATTGGTTAAAAACCCTAATTGGACGAGAATAGGCCTTGGGAGTACGAAAATGACCTAAATGTTCAACCAATGACACATAATCACTTATTGGATGCACAAGATTGGTTCAAAACCCTAATTGAACGAGAATAAGCCTTGGGAGGACGAAAATGACCTAAATGTTCAACCAATGACACAAAATCACTTATTGGATGCACAAGATTGGTTAAAAACCCTAATTGGACGAGAATAAGCCTTGGGAGGACAAAAATAACCTAAATGTTCAACCAATGACACAAATGTACTTATTGGATGCACAAGATTGGTTAAAAACCCTAATTGGACGAGAATAAGCCTTGGGAGGACGAAAATGACCTAAATGTTCAACCAACGACACAAAATCACTTATTGGATGCACAAGATTGGTTAAAAACCCTAATTGGACGAGAATAAGCCTTGGGAGGACGAAAATGACCTAAATGTTCAACCAGTGACTCAAATGTACTTATTGGATGCACAAGATTGGTTAAAAACCCTAATTGGACGAGAATTAGCCTTGGGAGGACGAAAATGACCTAAATGTTCAACCAATGACACAAAATCACTTATTGGATGCACAAGATTGGTTAAAAACTATAATTGGACGAGAATAAGCCTTGGGAGGACGAAAATGACCTAAATGTTCAACCAATGACACAAATGTACTTATTGGATGCACAAGATTGGTTAAAAACCCTAATTGGACGAGAATAAGCCTTGGGAGGACGAAAATGACCTAAATGTTCAACCAATGGCACAAAATCACTTATTGGATGCACAAGATTGGTTAAAATCCCTAATTGGAAAAGAATAAGACTTGGGAGGACGAAAACGACCTAAATAATCAACCAATGAAACAAAATCTCTTATTGGATGCACAAGATTGGTTAAAAACCGTAATTGGAAAAGAATAAGCCTTGGGAGGACAAAAATGACCTAAATGTTCAACCAATGACACAAAATCACTTATTGGATGCACAAGATTGGTTAAAAACCCTAATTGGACGAGAATAAGCCTTGGGAGGACCAAAATGACCTAAATGTTCAACCAATGACACAAAATCATTTATTGGATGCACAAGATTGGTTAAAAACCCTAATTGGACGAGAAAGAGCCTTGGGAGGACGAAAATGACCTAAATGTTCAACCAATGACACAAATGTACTTATTGGAAGCACAAGATTGGTTAAAAACCCTAATTGGACGAGAATAAGCCTTGGGATGACGAAAATGACCTAAATGTTCAACCAATGGCACAAAATCACTTATTGGATGCACAAGATCCTTGGGAGGACGAAAATGACCTAAATGTTCAACCAATGACACAAAATCACTTATTGGATGCACAAGATTGGTTAAAAACCCTAATTTAACGAGAATAAGCCTTGGGAGGACCAAAATGACCTAAATGTTCAACCAATGACACAAAATCATTTATTGGATGCACAAGATTGGTTAAAAACCCTGATTGGACGAGAATAAGCCTTGGGAGGACGAAAATGACCTAAATGTTCAACCAATGACACAAATGTACTTATTGGATGCACAAGATTGGTTAAAAACCCTAATTGGACGAGAATAAGCCTTGGGAGGACGAAAATGATCTAAATGTTCAAACAATGACACAAAATCACTTATTGGATGCACAAGATTGGTTAGAAACCCTAATTGGACGAGAATAAGCCTAGGGAGGACGAAAATGACCTAAATGTTCAACCAATGACACAAAATCACTTATTGGATGCACAAGATTGGTTAAAAACCCTAATTGGACGAGAATAAGCCTTGGGAGGACGACAATGACCTAAATGTTCAACCAATGGCACTAAATCACTTATTGGATGCACAAGATTGGTTAAAAACCTTAATTGGACGAGAAAAGGGCTTGGGAGTACGAAAATGACCTAAATGTTCAACCAATGACACATAATCACTTATTGGATGCACAAGATTGGTTCAAAACCCTAATTGGACGAGAATAAGCCTTGGGAGGACGAAAATGACCGAAATGTTCAACCAATGACACAAAATCACTTATTGGATGCACAAGATTGGTTAAAAACCCTAATTGGATGAGAATAAGCCTAGGGAGGAAGAAAAAGACCTAAATGTTCAGCTAAAGACACAAACGTACTTATTGGATGCACAAGATTGGTTAAAAACCCTAATTGGATGAGAATAAGCCTAGGGAGGACGAAAATGACCTAAGTGTTTAACCAATGACACAAAATCACTTATTCGATGCACAAGATTGGTTAAAAACCCTAATTAGAAGAGAATAAGCTTAGGGAGGAGGAAAATGACCTAAATGTTCAACCAATGATACAAAATCACTTATTGGGTGCACAAGATTGGTTAAAAACCCTAATTGGACGAGAATAAGCCTTGGGAGGACGAAAATGACCTAAATGTTCAACCAATGGCACAAAATCACTTATTGGATACACAAGATTGTTTAAAAACCTTAATTGGACGAGAAAAGGGCTTGGGAGTACAAAAATGACCTAAATGTTCAACCAATGACACATAATCACTTATTGGATGCACAAGATTGGTTCAAAACCCTAATTAGAAGAGAATAAGCCTAGGGAGGAGGAAAATGACCTAAATGTTCAACCAATGATACAAAATAACTTATTGGATGCACAAGATTGGTTAAAAACCCTAATTGGACGAGAATAAGCCTAGGGAGGAGGAAAATGACCTAAATGTTCAACCAATGATACATAATCACTTATAGGATGCACAAGATTGGTTCAAAACCCTAATTGGACGAGAATAAGCCTTGGGAGGACGAAAATGACCTAAATGTTCAACCAATGACACAAAATCACTTATTGGAAACACAAGATTGGTTAAAAACCCTAATTGGACGAGAATAAGCCTTGGGAGGACGACAATAAACTAAATGTTCAACCAATGGCACTAAATCACTTATTGGATGCACAAGATTGGTTAAAAACCTTAATTGGACGAGAAAAGGGCTTGGGAGTACGAAAATGACCTAAATGTTCAACCAATGACACATAATCACTTATTGGATGCACAAGATTGGTTCAAAACCCTAATTGGGCGAGAATAAGCCTGGGAGGACGAAAATGACCGAAATGTTCAACCAATGATACAAAATCACTTATTGAATGCACAAGATTGGTTAAAAACCCTAATTGGATGAGAATAAGCCTAGGGAGGAAGAAAAAGACCTAAATGTTCAGCCAAAGACACAAACGTACTTATTGGATGCACAAGATTGGTTAAAAACCCTAATTGGATGAGAATAAGCCTAGGGAGGACGAAAATGACCTAAGTGTTTAACCAATGACACAAAATCACTTATTCGATGCACAAGATTGGTTAAAAACCCAAATTGGAAGAGAATAAGCCTAGGGAGGAGGAAAATGACCTAAATGTTCAACCAATGATACAAAATAACTTATTGGATGCACAAGATTGGTTAAAAACCCTAATTGGACGAGAATATGCCTTGGGAGGACGAAAATGACCTAAATGTTCAACCAATGGCACAAAATCACTTATTGGAAACACAAGATTGGTTAAAAACCCTAATTGGACGAGAATAAGCCTTGGGAGGACGAAAATGACCTAAATGTTCAACCAATGACACAAAATCACTTATTGGATGCACAAGATTGGTTAAAAACCCTAATTGGACGAGAAGAGGGCTTGGGAGGACGACAATGACCTAAATGTTCAGCCAATGGCACTAAATCACTTATTGGATGCACAAGATTGGTTAAAAACCTTAATTGGACGAGAAAAGGGCTTGGGAGTACGAAAATGACCTAAATGTTCAACCAATGACACAAAATCACTTATTGGATGCACAAGATTGGTTAAAAACCCTAATTGGACGAGAATAAGCCTTGGGAGGACGAAAATGACCGAAATGTTCAACCAATGACACAAAATCACTTATTGGATGCACAAGATTGGTTAAAAACCCTAATTGGATGAGAATAAGCCTAGGGAGGAAGAAAAAGACCTAAATGTTCAGCCAAAGACACAAACGTACTTATTGGATGCACAAGATTGGTTAAAAACCCTAATTGGATGAGAATAAGCCTATGGAGGACGAAAATGACCTAATTGTCTAACCAATGACACAAAATCACTTAGTCGATGCACAAGATTGGTTAAAAACCCTAATTAGAAGAGAATAAGCCTAGGGAGGAGGAAAATGACCTAAATGTTCAACCAATGATACAAAATAACTTATTGGATGCACAAGATTGGTTAAAAACCCTAATTGGACGAGAATAAGCCTTGGGAGGACGAAAATGACCTAAATGTTCAACCAAGGGCACAAAATCACTTATTGGATACACAGGATTGGTTAAAAACCCTAATTGGACGAGAGTAGGCCTTGGGAGTACGAAAATGACCTAAATGTTCAACCAATGATACATAATCACTTATTGGATGCACAAGATTGGTTCAAAACCCTAATTGGACGAGAATAAGCCTTGGGAGGACGAAAATGACCTAAATGTTCAACCAATGACACAAAATCACTTATTGGATGCACAAGATTGGTTAAAAACCCTAATTGGACGAGAATAAGCCTTGGGTGGACGAAAATGACCTAAATGTTCAACCAATGACACAAACTCACTTATTGGATGCACAAGATTGGATAAAAACCCTAATTGGACGAGAATAAGCCTTGGGAGGACGAAAATGACCTAAATGTTCAACCAATGACACAAATGTACTTATTGGATGCACAAGATTGGTTAAAAACCCTAATTGGACGAGAATAAGCCTTGGGAGGACGAAAACGACCTAAATGTTCAACCAACGACACAAATGTACTTATTGGATGCACAAGATTGGTTAAAAACCCTAATTGGACGAGAATAAGCCTTGGGAGGACGAAAATGACCTAAATGTTCAACCAACGACACAAAATCACTTATTGGATGCACAAGATTGGTTAAAAACCCTAATTGGACGAGAATAAGCCTTGGGAGGACGAAAATGACCTAAATGTTCAACCAGTGACTCAAATGTACTTATTGGATGCACAAGATTGGTTAAAAACCCTAATTGGACGAGAATAAGCCTTGGGAGGACGAAAATGACCTAAATGTTCAACCAATGACACAAAATCACTTATTGGATGCACAAGATTGGTTAAAAACCTTAATTAACCGAGAATAAGCCTTGGGAGGACGAAAATTACCTAAATGTTCAACCAATGACAGAAAATCACTTATTGGATGCACAAGATTGGTTAAAAACCCTAATTGGACGAGAATAAGCTTTGGGAGGACGAAAATGACCTAAATGTTCAACCAATGATACAAATGTACTTATTGGATGCACAAGATTGGTTAAAAACCCTAATTGGACGAGAATAAGCCTTGGGAGGACGAAAATGACCTAAATGTTCAACCAATGACACAAAATCACTTATTGGATACACAAGATTGGTTAAAAACCCTAATAGGACGAGAATAAGCCTTGGGAGGACGAAAATGACCTAAATGTTCAACCAATGACACATAATCACTTATTGGATGCACAAGATTGGTTCAAAACCCTAATTGGACGAGAATAAGCCTTGGGAGGACGAAAATGACCGAAATGTTCAACCAATGACACAAAATCACTTATTGGATGCAGAAGATTGGTTCAAAACCCTAATTGGACGAGAATAAGCCTTGGGAGGGCGAAAATGACCTAAATGTTCAACCAATGACACAAAATCACTTATTGGATGCACAAGATTGGTTAAAAACCCTAATTGGACGAGAATAAGCCTTGGGAGGACGACAATGACCTAAATGTTCAACCAATGGCACTAAATCACTTATTGGATGCACAAGATTGTTTAAAAACCTTAATTGGACGAGAAAAGGGCTTGGGAGTACGAAAATGACCTAAATGTTCAACCAATGACACAAAATCACTTATTGGATGCACAAGATTGGTTCAAAACCCTAATTGGACGAGAATAAGCCTTGGGAGGACGAAAATGACCGAAATGTTCAACCAATGACACAAAATCACTTATTGGATGCACAAGATTGGTTAAAAACCCTAATTGGATGAGAATAAGCCTAGGGAGGAAGAAAAAGACCTAAATGTTCAGCCAAAGACACAAACGTACTTATTGGATGCACAAGATTGGTTAAAAACCCTAATTGGATGAAAATAAGCCTAGGGAGGACGAAAATGACCTAAATGTTCAACCAATGGCACAAAATCACTTATTGGATACACAGGATTGGTTAAAAACCCTAATTGGACGAGAGTAGGCCTTGGGAGTACGAAAACGACCTAAATGTTCAACCAATGATACATAATCACTTATTGGGTGCACAAGATTGGTTCAAAACCCTAATTGGACGAGAATAGGTCTTGGGAGTACGAAAATGACCTAAATGTTCAACCAATGACACATAATCACTTAGTGGATGCACAAGATTTGTTCAAAACCCTAATTGGACGAGAATAAGCCTTGGGAGGACGAAAATGACCTAAATGTTCAACCAATGACACAAAATCACTTATTGGATGCACAAGATTGTTTAAAAACCTTAATTGGACGAGAAAAGGGCTTGGGAGTACGAAAATGACCTAAATGTTCAACCAATGACACATAATCACTTATTGGATGCACAAGATTGGTTCAAAACCCTAATTAGAAGAGAATAAGCCTAGGGAGGAGGAAAATGACCTAAATGTTCAACCAATGATACAAAATAACTTATTGGATGCACAAGATTGGTTAAAAACCCTAATTGGACGAGAATAAGCTTAGGGAGGAGGAAAATGACCTAAATGTTCAACCAATGATACATAATCACTTATTGGATGCACAAGATTGGTTCAAAACCCTAATTGGACGAGAATAAGCCTTGGGAGGACGAAAATGACCTAAATGTTCAACCAATGACACAAAATCACTTATTGGAAACACAAGATAGGTTAAAAACCCTAATTGGACGAGAATAAGCCTTGGGAGGACGACAATGAACTAAATGTTCAACCAATGGCACTAAATCACTTATTGGATGCACAAGATTGGTTAAAAACCTTAATTGGACGAGAAAAGGGCTTGGGAGTACGAAAATGACCTAAATGTTCAACCAATGACACATAATCACTTATTGGATGCACAAGATTGGTTCAAAACCCTAATTGGGCGAGAATAAGCCTGGGAGGACGAAAATGACCGAAATGTTCAACCAATGATACAAAATCACTTATTGAATGCACAAGATTGGTTAAAAACCCTAATTGGATGAGAATAAGCCTAGGGAGGAAGAAAAAGACCTAAATGTTCAGCCAAAGACACAAACGTACTTATTGGATGCACAAGATTGGTTAAAAACCCTAATTGGATGAGAATAAGCCTAGGGAGGACGAAAATGACCTAAGTGTTTAACCAATGACACAAAATCACTTATTCGATGCACAAGATTGGTTAAAAACCCAAATTGGAAGAGAATAAGCCTAGGGAGGAGGAAAATGACCTAAATGTTCAACCAATGATACAAAATAACTTATTGGATGCACAAGATTGGTTAAAAACCCTAATTGGACGAGAATATGCCTTGGGAGGACGAAAATGACCTAAATGTTCAACCAATGGCACAAAATCACTTATTGGAAACACAAGATTGGTTAAAAACCCTAATTGGACGAGAATAAGCCTTGGGAGGACGAAAATGACCTAAATGTTCAACCAATGACACAAAATCACTTATTGGATGCACAAGATTGGTTAAAAACCCTAATTGGACGAGAAGAGGGCTTGGGAGGACGACAATGACCTAAATGTTCAGCCAATGGCACTAAATCACTTATTGGATGCACAAGATTGGTTAAAAACCTTAATTGGACGAGAAAAGGGCTTGGGAGTACGAAAATGACCTAAATGTTCAACCAATGACACAAAATCACTTATTGGATGCACAAGATTGGTTAAAAACCCTAATTGGACGAGAATAAGCCTTGGGAGGACGAAAATGACCGAAATGTTCAACCAATGACACAAAATCACTTATTGGATGCACAAGATTGGTTAAAAACCCTAATTGGATGAGAATAAGCCTAGGGAGGAAGAAAAAGACCTAAATGTTCAGCCAAAGACACAAACGTACTTATTGGATGCACAAGATTGGTTAAAAACCCTAATTGGATGAGAATAAGCCTATGGAGGACGAAAATGACCTAATTGTCTAACCAATGACACAAAATCACTTAGTCGATGCACAAGATTGGTTAAAAACCCTAATTAGAAGAGAATAAGCCTAGGGAGGAGGAAAATGACCTAAATGTTCAACCAATGATACAAAATAACTTATTGGATGCACAAGATTGGTTAAAAACCCTAATTGGACGAGAATAAGCCTTGGGAGGACGAAAATGACCTAAATGTTCAACCAATGGCACAAAATCACTTATTGGATACACAGGATTGGTTAAAAACCCTAATTGGACGAGAATAGGCCTTGGGAGTACGAAAATGACCTAAATGTTCAACCAATGACACATAATCACTTATTGGATGCACAAGATTGGTTCAAAACCCTAATTGAACGAGAATAAGCCTTGGGAGACCAAAATGACCTAAATGTTCAACCAATGATACAAAATCACTTATTGGATGCACAAGATTGGTTAAAAACCCTAATTGGACGAGAATAAGCCTTGGGAGGACGACAATGACCTAAATATTCAACCAATGGCACTAAAGCACTTATTGGATGCACAAGATTGGTTCAAAACCTTAATTGGACGAGAAAAGGGCTTGGGAGTACGAAAATGACCTAAATGTTCAACCAATGACACATAATCACTTATTGGATGCACAAGATTGGTTCAAAACCCTAATTGGACGAGAATAAGCCTTGGGAGGACGAAAATGACCGAAATGTTCAACCAATGACACAAAATCACTTATTGGATGCACAAGATTGGTTAAAAACCCTAATTGGACGAGAATAAGCCTTGGGAGGACGACAATGACCTAAATATTCAACCAATGGCACTAAATCACTTATTGGATGCACAAGATTGGTTAAAAACCTTAATTGGACGAGAAAAGGGCTTGGGAGTACGAAAATGACCTAAATGTTCAACCAATGACACAAAATCACTTATTGGATGCACAAGATTGGTTCAAAACCCTAATTGGACGAGAATAAGCCTTGGGAGGACGAAAATGACCTAAATGTTCAACCAATGACACAAAATCACATATTGGATGCACAAGATTGGTTAAAAACCCTAATTGGACGAGAATAAGCCTTGGGAGGACGAAAATGTCCTAAATGTTCAACCAATGACACAAATGTACTTATTGGATGCACAAGATTGGTTAAAAACCCTAATTGGACGAGAATAAGCCTTGGGAGGACGAAAATGACCTAAATGTTCAACCAACGACACAAAATCACTTATTGGATGCACAAGATTGGTTAAAAACCCTAATTGGACGAGAATAAGCCTTGGGAGGACGAAAATGACCTAAATGTTCAACCAGTGACTCAAATGTACTTATTGGATGCACAAGATTGGTTAAAAACCCTAATTGGACGAGAATAAGCCTTGGGAGGACGAAAATGACCTAAATGTTCAACCAATGACACAAAATCACTTATTGGATGCACAAGATTGGTTAAAAACCTTAATTAACCGAGAATAAGCCTTGGGAGGACGAAAATTACCTAAATGTTCAACCAAAGACAGAAAATCACTTATTGGATGCACAAGATTGGTTAAAAACCCTAATTGGACGAGAATAAGCTTTGGGAGGACGAAAATGACCTAAATGTTCAACCAATGACACAAATGTACTTATTGGATGCACAAGATTGGTTAAAAACCCTAATTGGAGGAGAATAAGCCTAGGGAGGACGAAAATGACCTAAATGTTCAACCAATGACACATAATCACTTATTGGATGCACAAGATTGGTTCAAAACCCTAATTGGACGAGAATAAGCCTTGGGAGGACGAAAATGACCTAAATGTTCAACCAATGGCACTAAATCACTTATTGGATGCACAAGATTGGTTAAAAACCTTAATTGGACGAGAAAAGGGCTTGGGAGTACGAAAATGACCTAAATGTTCAACCAATGATACATAATCACTTATTGGATGCACAAGATTGGTTCAAAACCCTAATTGGACGAGAATAAGCCTTGGGAGGACGAAAATGACCGAAATGTTCAACCAATGACACAAAATCACTTATTGGATGCACAAGATTGGTTAAAAACCCTAATTGGATGAGAATAAGCCTAGGGAGGAAGAAAAAGACCTAAATGTTCAGCCAAAGACACAAACGTACTTATTGGATGCACAAGATTGGTTAAAAACCCTAATTGGATGAAAATAAGCCTAGGGAGGACGAAAATGACCTAAATGTTCAACCAATGGCACAAAATCACTTATTGGATACACAGGATTGGTTAAAAACCCTAATTGGACGAGAGTAGGCCTTGGGAGTACGAAAACGACCTAAATGTTCAACCAATGATACATAATCACTTATTGGGTGCACAAGATTGGTTCAAAACCCTAATTGGACGAGAATAGGTCTTGGGAGTACGAAAATGACCTAAATGTTCAACCAATGACACATAATCACTTAGTGGATGCACAAGATTTGTTCAAAACCCTAATTGGACGAGAATAAGCCTTGGGAGGACAAAAATGACCTAAATGTTCAACCAATGACACAAAATCACTTATTGGATGCACAAGATTGTTTAAAAACCTTAATTGGACGAGAAAAGGGCTTGGGAGTACGAAAATGACCTAAATGTTCAACCAATGACACATAATCACTTATTGGATGCACAAGATTGGTTCAAAACCCTAATTAGAAGAGAATAAGCCTAGGGAGGAGGAAAATGACCTAAATGTTCAACCAATGATACAAAATAACTTATTGGATGCACAAGATTGGTTAAAAACCCTAATTGGACGAGAATAAGCCTAGGGAGGAGGAAAATGACCTAAATGTTCAACCAATGATACATAATCACTTATAGGATGCACAAGATTGGTTCAAAACCCTAATTGGACGAGAATAAGCCTTGGGAGGACGAAAATGACCTAAATGTTCAACCAATGACACAAAATCACTTATTGGAAACACAAGATTGGTTAAAAACCCTAATTGGACGAGAATAAGCCTTGGGAGGACGACAATAAACTAAATGTTCAACCAATGGCACTAAATCACTTATTGGATGCACAAGATTGGTTAAAAACCTTAATTGGACGAGAAAAGGGCTTGGGAGTACGAAAATGACCTAAATGTTCAACCAATGACACATAATCACTTATTGGATGCACAAGATTGGTTCAAAACCCTAATTGGGCGAGAATAAGCCTGGGAGGACGAAAATGACCGAAATGTTCAACCAATGATACAAAATCACTTATTGAATGCACAAGATTGGTTAAAAACCCTAATTGGATGAGAATAAGCCTAGGGAGGAAGAAAAAGACCTAAATGTTCAGCCAAAGACACAAACGTACTTATTGGATGCACAAGATTGGTTAAAAACCCTAATTGGACGAGAATTAGCCTCGGGAGGACGAAAATGACCTAAATGTTCAACCAATGACACAAAATCACTTATTGGATGCACAAGATTGGTTAAAAACCCTAATTGGATGAGAATAAGCCTAGGGAGGAAGAAAAAGACCTAAATGTTCAGCCAAAGACACAAACGTACTTATTGGATGCACAAGATTGGTTAAAAACCCTAATTGGATGAGAATAAGCCTAGGGAGGACGAAAATGACCTAAGTGTTTAACCAATGACACAAAATCACTTATTGGATGCAAAAGATTGGTTAAAAACCTTAATTGGACGAGAAAAGGGCTTGGGAGTACGAAAATGACCTAAATGTTCAACCAATGACACATAATCACTTATTCGATGCACAAGATTGGTTAAAAACCCTAATTGGAAGAGAATAAGCCTAGGGAGGAGGAAAATGACCTAAATGTTCAACCAATGACACAAAATCACTTATTGGATGCACAAGGTTGGTTAAAAACCCTAATTGGACGAGAATAAGCCTTGGGAGGACGAAAATAACCTAAATTTTCAACCAATGGCACTAAATCACTTATTGGATGCACAAGATTGGTTAAAAACCTTAATTGGACGAGAAAAGGGCTTGGGAGTACGAAAATGACCTAAATGTTCAACCAATGACACATAATCACTTATTGGATGCACAAGATTGGTTCAAAACCCTAATTGGGCGAGAATAAGCCTGGGAGGACGAAAATGACCGAAATGTTCAACCAATGATACAAAATCACTTATTGAATGCACAAGATTGGTTAAAAACCCTAATTGGATGAGAATAAGCCTAGGGAGGAAGAAAAAGACCTAAATGTTCAGCCAAAGACACAAACGTACTTATTGGATGCACAAGATTGGTTAAAAACCCTAATTGGATGAGAATAAGCCTAGGGAGGACGAAAATGACCTAATTGTTTAACCAATGACACAAAATCACTTAGTCGATGCACAAGATTGGTTAAAAACCCTAATTAGAAGAGAATAAGCCTAGGGAGGAGGAAAATGACCTAAATGTTCAACCAATGATACAAAATAACTTATTGGATGCACAAGATTGGTTAAAAACCCTAATTGGACGAGAATAAGCCTTGGGAGGACGAAAATGACCTAAATGTTCAACCAATGGCACAAAATCACTTATTGGATACACAGGATTGGTTAAAAACCCTAATTGGACGAGATTAGGCCTTGGGAGTACGAAAATGACCTAAATGTTCAACCAATGACACATAATCACTTATTGGATGCACAAGATTGGTTCAAAACCCTAATTGAACGAGAATAAGCCTTGGGAGGACGAAAATGACCTAAATGTTCAACCAATGACACAAAATCACTTATTGGATGCACAAGATTTGTTAAAAACCCTAATTGGACGAGAATAAGCCTTGGGAGGACGACAATGACCTAAATATTCAACCAATGGCTTTAAATCACTTATTGGATGCACAAGATTGGTTAAAAACCTTAATTGGACGAGAAAAGGGCTTGGGAGTACGAAAATGACCTAAATGTTCAACCAATGACACATAATCACTTATTGGATGCACAAGATTGGTTCAAAACCCTAATTGGACGAGAATAAGCCTTGGGAGGACGAAAATGACCGAAATGTTCAACCAATGACACAAAATCACTTATTGGATGCACAAGATTGGTTAAAAACCCTAATTGGATGAGAATAAGCCCAGGGAGGAAGAAAAAGACCTAAATGTTCAGCCAAAGACACAAACGTACTTATTGGATGCACAAGATTGGTTAAAAACCCTAATTGGATGAGAATAAGCCTAGGGAGGACGAAAATGACCTAATTGTTTATCCAATGACACAAAATCACTTAGTCGATGCACAAGATTGGTTAAAAACCCTAATTAGAAGAGAATAAGCCTAGGGAGGAGGAAAATGACCTAAATGTTCAACCAATGATACAAAATAACTTATTGGATGCACAAGATTGGTTAAAAACCCTAATTGGACGAGAATAAGCCTTGGGAGGACGAAAATGACCTAAATGTTCAACCAATGGCACAAAATCACTTATTGGATACACAGGATTGGTTAAAAACCCTAATTGGACGAGTGTAGGCCTTGGGAGTACGAAAATGACCTAAATGTTCAACCAATGATACATAATCACTTATTGGATGCACAAGATTGGTTCAAAACCCTAATTGGCATGAATAGGTCTTGGGAGTACGAAAATGACCTAAATGTTCAACAAATGACACATAATCACTTAGTGGATGCACAAGATTTGTTCAAAACCCTAATTGGACGAGAATAAGCCTTGGGAGGACGAAAATGACCTAAATGTTCAACCAATGACACAAAATCACTTATTGGATGCACAAGATTGTTTAAAAACCTTAATTGGACGAGAAAAGGGCTTGGGAGTACGAAAATGACCTAAATGTTCAACCAATGACACATAATCACTTATTGGATGCACAAGATTGGTTCAAAACCCTAATTAGAAGAGAATAAGCCTAGGGAGGAGGAAAATGACCTAAATGTTCAACCAATGATACAAAATAACTTATTGGATGCACAAGATTGGTTAAAAACCCTAATTGGACGAGAATAAGCCTAGGGAGGAGGAAAATGACCTAAATGTTCAACCAATGATACATAATCACTTATAGGATGCACAAGATTGGTTCAAAACCCTAATTGGACGAGAATAAGCCTTGGGAGGACGAAAATGACCTAAATGTTCAACCAATGACACAAAATCACTTATTGGAAACACAAGATTGGTTAAAAACCCTAATTGGACGAGAATAAGCCTTGGGAGGACGACAATAAACTAAATGTTCAACCAATGGCACTAAATCACTTATTGGATGCACAAGATTGGTTAAAAACCTTAATTGGACGAGAAAAGGGCTTGGGAGTACGAAAATGACCTAAATGTTCAACCAATGACACATAATCACTTATTGGATGCACAAGATTGGTTCAAAACCCTAATTGGGCGAGAATAAGCCTGGGAGGACGAAAATGACCGAAATGTTCAACCAATGATACAAAATCACTTATTGAATGCACAAGATTGGTTAAAAACCCTAATTGGATGAGAATAAGCCTAGGGAGGAAGAAAAAGACCTAAATGTTCAGCCAAAGACACAAACGTACTTATTGGATGCACAAGATTGGTTAAAAACCCTAATTGGATGAGAATAAGCCTAGGGAGGACGAAAATGACCTAAGTGTTTAACCAATGACACAAAATCACTTATTCGATGCACAAGATTGGTTAAAAACCCAAATTGGAAGAGAATAAGCCTAGGTAGGAGGAAAATGACCTAAATGTTCAACCAATGATACAAAATAACTTATTGGATGCACAAGATTGGTTAAAAACCCTAATTGGACGAGAATAAGCCTTGGGAGGACGAAAATGACCTAAATGTTCAACCAATGGCACAAAATCACTTATTGGAAACACAAGATTGGTTAAAAACCCTAATTGGACGAGAATAAGCCTTGGGAGGACGAAAATGACCTAAATGTTCAACCAATGACACAAAATCACTTATTGGATGCACAAGATTGGTTAAAAACCCTAATTGGACGAGAATAAGCCTTGGGAGGAAGAAAATGACCTAAATGTTCAACCAATGACACTAAATCACTTATTGGATGCACAAGATTGCTTAAAAACCCTAATTGGACGAGAATAAGCCTTGGGAGGACGAAAATGACCTAAATGTTCAACCAATGACACAAAATCACTTATTGGATGCACAAGATTGGTTAAAAACCCTAATTGGACGAGAATAAGCCTTGGGAGGACGAAAATGACCTAAATGTTCAACCAATGACACAAAATCACTTATTGGATGCACAATATTGGTTAAAAACCCTAATTGGACGAGAATAAGCCTTGGGAGGACGAAAATGACATAAATGTTCAACCAATGACACAAAATCACTTATTGGATGCACAAGATTGGTTAAAAACCCTAATTGGACGAGAATAAGACTAGGGAGGACGAAAATGACCTAAATGTTCAACCAATGACACAAATGTACTTATTGGATGCATAAGATTGGTTAAAAACCCTAATTGGACGAGAATAAGCCTTGGGAGGACGAAAATGACCTAAATGTTCAACCAATGACACAAAATCACTTATTGGAAGCACAAGATTGGTTAAAAACCCTAATTGGACGAGAATAAGCCTTGGGAGGACGAAAATGACCTAAATGTTCAACCAATGACACAAAATCACTTATTGGAAACACAAGATTGGTTAAAAACCCTAATTGGACGAGAATAAGCCTTGGGAGGACGACAATGAACTAAATGTTCAACCAATGGCGCTAAATCACTTATTGGATGCACAAGATTGGTTAAAAACCTTAATTGGACGAGAAAAGGGCTTGAGAGTACGAAAATGACCTAAATGTTCAACCAATGACACATAATCACTTATTCGATGAACAAGATTGGTTCAAAACCCTAATTGGACGAGAATAAGCCTTGGGAGGACGAAAATGACCGAAATGTTCAACCAATGACACAAAATCACTTATTGGATGCACAAGATTGGTTAAAAACCCTAATTGGATGAGAATAAGCCTAGGGAGGAAGAAAAAGACCTAAATGTTCAGCCAAAGACACAAACGTACTTATTGGATGCACAAGATTGGTTAAAAACCCTAATTGGACGAGAATTAGCCTTGGGAGGACGAAAATGACCTAAATGTTAAACCAATGACACAAAATCACTTATTGGATGCACAAGATTGGTTAAAAACCCTAATTGGATGAGAATAAGCCTAGGGAGGAAGAAAAAGACCTAAATGTTCAGCCAAAGACACAAACGTACTTATTGGATGCACAAGATTGGTTAAAAACCCTAATTGGATGAGAATAAGCCTAGGGAGGACGAAAATGACCTAAGTGTTTAACCAATGACATAAAATCACTTATTCGATGCACAAGATTAGTTAAAAACCCTAATTGGAAGAGAATAAGCCTAGGGAGGAGGAAAATGACCTAAATGTTCAACCAATGACACAAAATCACTTATTGGAAACACAAGATTGGTTAAAAACCCTAATTGGACGAGAATAAGCCTTGGGAGGACAACAATGAACTAAATGTTCAACCAATGGCACTAAATCACTTATTGGATGCACAAGATTGGTTAAAAACCTTAATTGGACGAGAAAAGGGCTTGGGAGTACGAAAATGACCTAAATGTTCAACCAATGACACATATTCACTTATTGGATGCACAAGATTGGTTCAAAACCCTAATTGGACGAGAATAAGCCTTGGGAGGACGAAAATGACCGAAATGTTCAACCAATGACACAAAATCACTTATTGGATGCACAAGATTAGTTAAAAACACTAATTGGATGAGAATAAGCCTAGGGAGGAAGAAAAAGACCTAAATGTTCAGCCAAAGACACAAACGTACTTATTGGATGCACAAGATTGGTTAAAAACCCTAATTGGACGAGAATTAGCCTTGGGAGGACGAAAATGACCTAAATGTTCAACCAATGACACAAAATCACTTATTGGACGCACAAGATTGGTTCAAAACCGTAATTGGACGAGAATAAGCCTTGGGAGGACGAAAATGACCTAAATGTTCAACCAATGACACAAAATCACTTATTGGATGCACAAGATTGGTTAAAAACCCTAATTGGACGAGAATAAGCGTTGGGAGGACGACAATTACCTAAATGTCCAGCCAAAGACACAAACGTACTTATTGGATGCACAAGATTGGTTAAAAACCCTAATTGGATGAGAATAAGCCTAGGGAGGACGAAAATGACCTAAGTGTTTAACCAATGACACAAAATCACTTATTCGATGCACAAGATTGGTTAAAAACCCTAATTGGAAAAGAATAAGCCTAGGGAGGAGGAAAATGACCTAAATGTTCAACCAATGACACAAAATAACTCATTGGATGCACAAGATTGGTTAAAAACCCTAATTGGACGAGAATAAGCCTTGGGAGGACGAAAATGACCTAAATGTTCAACCAATGGCACAAAATCACTTATTGGATACACAGGATTGGTTAAAAACCCTAATTGGACGAGAATAGGCCTTGGGACTACGAAAATGACCTAAATGTTCAACCAATGGCACATAATCACTTATTGGATGCACAAGATTGTTTCAAAACCGTAATTGGACGAGAATAAGCCTTGGGAGGACGAAAATGACCTAAATGTTCAACCAATGACACAAAATCACTTATTGGATGCACAAGATTGGTTAAAAACCCTAATTGGACGAGAATAAGCGTTAGGAGGACGACAATAACCTAAATGTCCAACCAATGACACAAATGTACTTATTGGATGCACAGGATTGGTTAAAAACCCTAATTGGACGAGAACAAGCCTTGGGAGGAAGAAAATGAGCTAAATGTTCAACCAATGACACAAAATCACTTATTGGATAAACAAGATTGGTTAAAAACCCTAATTGGAAGAGAATAATCCTAAGGACGACGAAAATGACCTAAATGTTCAACCAATGACACAAAATCACTTATTGGATGCACAAGATTGGTTAAAAACCCTAATGGGACGAGAATAAGCCTTTGGAGGATGAAAATGACCTAAATGTTCAACCAATGACACAAATCACTTATTGGATGCACAAGATTGGTTAAAAACCCTAATTGGACGACAATAATCCTAGGGAGGACGAAAATGACCTAAATGTTCAACCAATGACACAACATCACTTATTGGATGCACAAGATTGGTTAAAAACCCTTATTGGACGAGAATAAGCCTTGGGAGGACAAAAATGACCTAAATGTTCAACCAATGACACAAAATCACTTATTGGATTCACAAAATTGGTTAAAAACCCTAATTGGACGAGAATAAGCCTAGGGAGGACGAAAATGACCAAAATGTTCAACCAATGACACAAAATAACTTATTGGATACACAAGATTGGTTAAAAACCCTAATTGGACGAGAATAAGCCTTGGGCTGACGAAAATGACCTAAATGTTCAACCATTGGCACAAAATCACTTATTGGATGCACAAGATTTGTTATAAACCCTAATTGGAAGAGAATAAGCCTTGGGAGGACGAAAATGACCTTATTGTTCAACCAATGATACAAAATCACTTATTTGATGCACATGATTGGTTAAAAACCCTAATAGGACGAGAATAAGCCTTGGGAGGACGAAAATGACCTAAATGTTCAACCAATGGCACAAAATCACTTATTTGATGCACAAGATTTGTAATAAACCCTAATTGGACGAGAATAAGCCTTGGGAGGACGAAAATGACCTAAATGTTCAACCAATGATACAAAATTACTTATTGGATGCACAAGATTGGTTAAAAACCCTAATTGGAAGAGAATACGCCTTGGGAGGACGAAAATGACCTAAATGTTCAACCAATGACACAAAATCACTTATTGGATGCACAAGATTGGTTATAAACCCTTATTGGACGAGAATAAGCCTTGGGAGGACGAAAATGACTTAAATGTTCAACCAATGACACAAAATCACTTGTTGGATGCACAAGATTGGTTAAAACCCCTAAAAGGACGAGAATAAGCCTTGGGAGGACGAAAATGACCTAAATGTTCAACCAATGGCACAAAATCACTTATTGGATGCACAAGATT
>JBBPBP010000763.1:2385-52544 GCA_037974735.1 Cicer chorassanicum
GACGAGAATAAGCCTTGGGAGGACGAAAATGACCTAAATGTTCAACCAATGGCACAAAATCACTTATTGGATGCACAAGATTTGTTATAAACCCTAATTGGACGAGAATAAGCCTAGGGAGGACGAAAATGACCTAAATATTCAACCAATGGCACAAAATCACTTATTGGATACACAGGATTAGTTAAAAACCCTAATTGGACGAGAATAGGCCTTGGGTCTACGAAAATGACCTAAATGTTCAACCAATGGCACATAATCACTTATTGGATGCACAAGATTGTTTCAAAACCCTAATTGGACGAGAATAGGCCTTGGGAGGACGAAAATGACCTAAATGTTCAACCAATGACACAAAATCACTTATTGGATGCACAAGATTAGTTAAAAACCCTAATTGGACGAGAATAGGCCTTGGGACTACGAAAATGACCTAAATGTTCAACCAATGGCACATAATCACTTATTGGATGCACAAGATTGTTTCAAAACCGTAATTGGACGAGAATATGCCTTGGGAGGACGAAAATGACCTAAATGTTCAACCAATGACACAAAATCACTTATTGGATGCACAAGATTGGTTATAAACTCTAATTAGACGAGAATAAGTCTTGGGAGGACGAAAATGACCTAAATGTTCAACCAATGGCACAAAATCACTTATTGGATGCACAAGATTGGTTATAAACCCTAATTCTACGAGAATAAGCCTTGGGAGGACGAAAATGACCTAAATGTTCAACCAATGGCACAAAATCACTTATTGGATGCACAAGATTGGTTATAAACCCTAATTGGACGAGAATAAGCCTAGGGAGGACGAAAATGACCTAAATGTTCAACCAATGACACAAAATCACTTATTGGATGCACAAGATTGGTTAAAAACCCTAATTGGAAGAGAATAAGCCTTGGGAGGACGAAAATGACCTAAATATTCAACCAACGACACAAATGTACTTATTGGATGCACAAGATTGGTTAAAAACCCTAATTGGACGAGAATAAGCCTAGGTAGGACGAAAATGACCTAAATGTTCAACCAATGACACAAATGTACTTATTGGATGCACAAGATTGGTTAAAAACCCTAATTGGACGAGAATAAGAATTGGGAGGACGAAAATGACCTAAATGTTCAACCAATGACACAAAATCACTTATTGGATGCACAAGATTGGTTAAAAACCCTAATTGGACGAGAATAAGCCTTGGGAGGACGAAAATGACCTAAATGTTCAACCAATGACACAAAGTAACTTATTTGATGCACAAGATTGGTTAAAAATCCTAATTGGACAAGAATAAGCCTAGGTAGGACGAAAATGACCTAAATGTTCAACCAATGACACAAAATCACTTATTGGATGCACAAGATTGGTTAAAAACCCTAATTGGACGAGAATAAGCCTTGGGAGGACGAAAATGACCTAAATGTTCAACCAATGACACAAAATCACTTATTGGATGCACAAGATTGGTTAAAAACCCTAATTGGAAGAGAATAAGCCTTGGGAGGACGAAAATGACCTAAATGTTCAACCCATGACACAAATGTACTTATTGGATGCACAAGATTGGTTAAAAACCATAATTGGACGAGAATAAGCCTTGAGAGGACGAAAATGACCTAAATGTTCAACCAATGACATAAAATCACGTATTGGATGCACAAGATTGGTTAAAAACTCTAATTGGACGAGAATAAGCCTTGGGAGGATGAAAATGACCTAAATGTTCAACCAATGACACAAAATCACTTATTGGATGCACAAGATTGGTTAAAAACCCTAATTGGACGAGAATAAGTCTTGATAGGACAAAAATGACCTAAATGTTCAACCAATGACACAAAATCACTTATTGGATGCACAACATTGGTTAAAAACCCTAATTGGACGAGAATAAGCCTAGGGAGGACGATAATGACCTAAATGTTCAACCAATGACACAAAATCACTTATTGGATGCACAAGATTGGTTAAAAACCCTAATTGGACGAGAATAAGCCTTGGGAGGACGAAAATGACCTAAATGTTCAACCAATGACACAAAATCACTTATTGGATGCACAAGATTGGTTAAAAACCCTAATTGAACGAGAATAAGCCCCTAGAGGACGAAAATGACCTAAATGTTCAACCAATGACACAAAATCACTTATTGGATGCACAAGATTGGTTAAAAACCCTAATTGGACGAGAATAAGCCTTGGGAGGACGAAAATGACCTAAATGTTCAACCAATGACACAAAATCACTTATTGGATGCACAAGATTTGTTAAAAACCCTAATTGGACGAGAATAAGCATTGGGAGGACGAAAATGACCTAAATGTTCAACCAAGGACACAAAATCACTTATTGGATGCACAAGATTGGTTAAAAACCCTAATTGGACGAGAATAAGCCTTGGGAGGACGAAAATGACCTAAATGTTCAACCAATGACACAAATGTACTTATTGGATGCACCAGATTGGTTAAAAACCCTAATTGGACGAGAATAAGACTTGGGAGGACGAAAATGACCTAAATGTTCAACCAATGACACAAATGTACTTATTGGATGCACAAGATTGGTTAAAAACCCTAATTGGACGAGAATAAGCCTTGGGAGGACGAAAATGACATAAATGTTCAACCAATGACACAAAATCACTTATTGGATGCACAAGATTGGTTAAAAACCCTAAATGGACGAGAATAAGCCTTGGAAGGACAAAAATGACCTAAATGTTCAACCAACGACACAAACTCACTTATTGGATGCACAAGATTGGTTAAAAACCCTAATTGGACGAGAATAAGCCTTCGAAGGACGAAAAATGACCTAAATGTTCAACAATTGACACCAATGTACTTATTGGATGCACAAGATTGGTTAAAAACCCTAATTGGACAAGAATAAGCCTTGGTAGGACGAAAATGACCTAAATGTTCAACCAATGACACAAAATCACTTATTGGATGCACAAGATTGGTTAAAAACCCTAATTGGACGAGAATAAGCCTTGGGAGGACGAAAATGACCTAAATGTTCAACCAATGACACAAATGTACTTATTGGATGCACAAGATTGGTTAAAAACCCTAATTGGACGAGAATAAGCCTTGGGAGGACGAAAATGACCTAAATGTTCAACCAAAGACACAAACGTACTTATTGGATGCACAAGATTGGTTAAAAACCCTAATTGGATGAGAATAAGCCTAGGTAGGAAGAAAATGACCTAAATGTTCAACCAATGACCTAAATGTTCAACCAATGACACATAATCACTTATTGGATGCACAAGATTGGTTAAAAACCCTAATTGGACGAGATTAAGCCTAGGGAGGAGGAAAATGGCCTAAATGTTCAACCAATGACACAAAATCACTTATTGGATGCACAAGATTGGTTAAAAACCCTAATTGGATGAGAGTAAGCCTAGGGAGGACGAAAAAGACCTAAATGTTCAACCAAAGACACAAACGTACTTATTCGATGCACAAGATTGGTTAAAAACCCTAATAGGACGGGAATAAGCCTTGGGATGAAGAAAATGACCTAAATGTTCAACCAATGACACAAAATCACTTATTGGATGCACAAGATTGGTTAAAAACCCTAATTGGACGAGAATAGGCCTTGGGAGTACGAAAATGACCTAAATGTTCAACCAATGACACAAAATCACTTATTGGATGCACAAGATTGGTTAAAAACCCTAATTGGAAGAGAATAAGCCTTGGGAGGACGAAAATGACCTAAATGTTCAACCAATGACACAAAATCACTTATTGGATGCACAAGATTGGTTAAAAACCCTAATAGGACGAGAATAAGCCTTGGGAGGACGAAAATGACCTAAATGTTCAACCAATGGCACAAAATCACTTATTGGATGCACAAGATTAGTTATAAACCCTAATTGGACGAGAATAAGCCTAGGGAGGACGAAAATGACCTAAATGTTCAACCAATGACACAAAATCACTTATTGGATGCACAAGATTGGTTAAAAACCCTAATTGGAAGAGAATAAGCCTTGGGAGGACGAAAATGACCTAAATGTTCAACCAATGGCACAAAATCACTTATTGGATACACAGGATTAGTTAAAAACCCTAATTGGACGAGAATAGGCCTTGGGACTACGAAAATGACCTAAATGTTCAACCAATGGCACATAATCACTTATTGGATGCACAAGATTGTTTCAAAACCCTAATTGGACGAGAATAGGCCTTGGGAGGACGAAAATGACCTAAATGTTCAACCAATGACACAAAATCACTTATTGGATGCACAAGATTGGTTATAAACCCTAATTGGACGAGAATAAGCCTAGGGAGGACGAAAATGACCTAAATGTTCAACCAATGACACAAAATCACTTATTGGATGCACAAGATTGGTTAAAAACCCTAATTGGAAGAGAATAAGCCTTGGGAGGACGAAAATGACCTAAATGTTCAACCAATGACACAAAATCACTTATTGGACGCACAAGATTGGTTAAAAACCCTAGTAGGACGAGAATAAGCCTTGGGAGGATGAAAATGACCAAAATGTTCAACCAATGACACAAAATCACTTATTGGATGCACAAGATTGGTTAAAAACCCTAATTGGATGAGAATAAGCCTAGGGAGGACGAAAAAGACCTAAATGTTCAGCCAAAGACACCAACGTACTTATTGGATGCACAAGATTGGTTAAAAACCCTAATTGGATGAGAATAAGCCTAGGGAGGACGAAAATGACCTAAGTGTTTAACCAATGACACAAAATCACTTATTCGATGCACAAGATTGGTTAAAAACACTAATTGGAAGAGAATAAGCCTAGGGAGGAGGAAAATGACCTAAATGTTCAACCAATGACACAAAATAACTTATTGGATGCACAAGATTGGTTAAAAACCCTAATTGGAAGAGAATAAGCCTTGGGAGGACGAAAATGACCTAAATGTTCAACCAATGACACAAAATCACTTATTGGATGCACAAGATTGGTTAAAAACCCTAATAGGACGAGAATAAGACTTGGGAGGATGAAAATGACCTAAATGTTCAACCAATGGCACAAAATCACTTATTGGATGCACAAGATTGGTTATAAACCCTAATTCTACGAGAATAAGCCTTGGGAGGACGAAAATGACCTAAATGTTCAACCAATGGCACAAAATCACTTATTGGATGCACAAGATTTGTTATAAACCCTAATTGGACGAGAATAAGCCTAGGGAGGACGAAAATGACCTAAATGTTCAACCAATGACACAAAATCACTTATTGGATGCACAAGATTGGTTAAAAACCCTAATTGGAAGAGAATAAGCCTTGGGATGACGAAAATGACCTAAATGTTCAACCAATGGCACAAAATCACTTATTGGATACACAGGATTAGTTAAAAACCCTAATTGGACGAGAATAGGCCTTGGGACTACGAAAATGACCTAAATGTTCAACCAATGGCACATAATCACTTATTGGATGCACAAGATTGTTTCAAAACCCTAATTGGACGAGAATAGGCCTTGGGAGGACGAAAATGACCTAAATGTTCAACCAATGACACAAAATCACTTATTGGATGCACAAGATTGGTTATAAACCCTAATTAGACGAGAATAAGCCTTGGGAGGACGAAAATGACCTAAATGTTCAACCAATGGCACAAAATCACTTATTGGATGCACAAGATTGGTTATAAACCCTAATTCTACGAGAATAAGCCTTGGGAGGACGAAAATGACCTAAATGTTCAACCAATGGCACGAAATCACTTATTGGATGCACAAGATTTGTTATAAACCCTAATTGGACGAGAATAAGCCTAGGGAGGACGAAAATGACCTAAATGTTCAACCAATGACACAAAATCACTTATTGGATGCACAAGATTGGTTAAAAACCCTAATTGGAAGAGAATAAGCCTTGGGAGGACGAAAATGACCTAAATGTTCAACCAATGACACAAAATCACTTATTGGACGCACAAGATTGGTTAAAAACCCTAATATGACGAGAATAAGCCTTGGGAGGACGAAAATGACCTAAATGTTCAACCAATGGCACAAAATCATTTATTGGATGCACAAGATTAGTTATAAACCCTAATTGGACGAGAATAAGCCTTGGGAGGACGAAAATGACCTAAATGTTCAACCAATGACACAAAATCACTTATTGGATGCACTTGATTGGTTAAAAACCCTAATTGGAAGAGAATAAGCGTTGGGAGGACGAAAATGACCTAAATGTTCAACCAATGACACAAAATCACTTATTGGATGCACAAGATTGGTTAAAAACCCTAATTGGAAGAGAATAAGCCTTGGGAGGACGAAAATGACCTAAATGTTCAACCAATGACACAAAATCACTTATTGGATGCACAAGATTGGGTAAAAACCCTAATTGGACGAGAATAAGCCTTGGGAGGACGAAAATGACCTAAATGTTCAACCAATGACACAAAATCACTTATTGTATGCACAAGATTGGTTAAAATCCCTAATTGGACCAGAATAAGCCTTGGGATGACGAAAATGACCTAAATGTTCAACCAATGACACAAAATCACTTATTGGATGCACAAGATTGGTTAAAAACCCTAATTGGACGAGAATAAGCCTTGGGAGGACGAAAATGACCTAAATGTTCAACCAATGACACCAAATTACTTATTGGATGCACAAGATTGGTTTAAAACCCTAATTGGACGAGAATAGGCCTTGGGAGGACGAAAATGACCTAAATGTTCAACCAATGACACAAAATCACTTATTGGATGCACAAGATTGGTTAAAAACCCTAATTGGACGAGAATAAGCCTTGGGAGGACGAAAATGACCTAAATGTTCAACCAATGACACAAAATCACTTATTGGATGCACAAGATTGGTTAAAAACCCTACTTGGGCGAGAATAAGCCTTGGGAGGACGAAAATGACCTAAATGTTCAACCAATGACACAAAATCACTTATTGGATGCACAAGATTGGTTAAAAACCCTAATTGGACGAGAATAAGCCTTGGGAGGACGAAAATGACCTAAATGTTCAACCAATGACACAAAATCACTTATTGGATGCACAAGATTGGTTAAAAACCCTAATTGGACGAGAATAAGCCTTGGGAGGACGAAAATGACCTAAATGTTCAACCAATGACACAAAATCACTTATTGGATGCACAAGATTGGTTAAAAACCCTAAATGGACGAGAATAAGCCTAGGGAGGACGAAAATGACCTAAATGTTCAACCAATGACACAAAATCACTTATTGGATGCACAAGATTGGTTAAAAACCCTAATTGGACGAGAATAATCATTGGGAGGACGAAAATGACCTAAATGTTCAACCAATGACACAAAAGTACTTATTGGATGCACAAGATTGGTTAAAAACCCTAATTGGACGAGAATAAGTCTTGGGAGGACGAAAATGACCCAAATGTTCAAACAATGACACAAAATCACTTATTGGATGCACAAGATTGGTTAAAAACCCTAATTGGACGAGAATAAGCATTGGGAGGACGAAAATGACCTAAATGTTCAACCAATGACACAAAATCACTTATTGGATGCACTAGATTGGTTAAAAACCCTAATTGGACGAGAATAAATCCCTAGAGGATGAAAATGACCTAAATGTTCAACCAATGACACAAAATCACTTATTGGATGCACAAGATTGGTTAAAAACCCTAATTGGACGAGAATAAGCCTTGGGAGGACGAAAATGACCTAAATGTTCAACCAATGACACAAAAGTACTTATTGGATGCACAAGATTGGTTAAAAACCCTAATTGGACGAGAATAAGACTTGGGAGGACGAAAATGACCTAAATGTTCAACCAATGACACAAAATCACTTATTGGATGCACAAGATTGGTTAAAAACCCTAATTGGAAGAGAATAAGCCTTGGGAGGACGAAAATGACCTAAATGTTCAACCAATGACACAAAATCACTTATTGGATGCACAAGATTGGTTAAAAACCCTAATTGGAAGAGAATAAGCCTTGGGAGGACGAAAATGACCTAAATGTTCAACCAATGACAGAAAATCACTTATTGGATGCACAAGATTGGTTAAAAACCCTAATAGGACGAGAATAAGTCTTGGGAGGACGAAAATGACTTAAATGTTTAACCAATGGCACAAAATCACTTATTGGATGCACAAGATTGGTTATAAACCTTAATTGGACGAGAATAAGCCTTGGGAGGACGAAAATGACCTAAATGTTCAACCAATGACACAAAATCACTTATTGGATGCACAAGATTGGTTAAAAACCCTAATTGGAAGAGAATAAGCCTTGGGAGGACGAAAATGACCTAAATGTTCAACCAATGACACAAAATCACTTATTGGATGCACAAGATTGGTTAAAAACCCTAATAGGACGAGAACAAGCCTTGGGAGGACGAAAATGACCTAAATGTTCAACCAATGGCACAAAATCACTTATTGGATGCACAAGATTGGTTATAAACCCTAATTCTACGAGAATAAGCCTTGGGTGGACGAAAATGACCTAAATGTTCAACCAATCGACCAAAATCACTTATTGGATGCACAAGATTTGTTATAAGCCCTATTTGGACGAGAATAAGCCTTGGGAGGACGAAAATGACCTAAATGTTCAACCAATGACACAAAATCACTTATTGGATGCACAAGATTGGTTAAAAACCCTAATTGGAAGAGAATAAGCCTTGGGAGGACGAAAATGACCTAAATGTTCAACCAATGACACAAAATCACTTATTGGATGCACAAGATTGGTTATAAACCCTAATTAGACGAGAATAAGCCTTGGGAGGACGAAAATGACCTAAATGTTCAACCAATGGCACAAAATCACTTATTGGATGCACAAGATTGGTTATAAACCCTAATTCTACGAGAATAAGCCTTGGGAGGACGAAAATGACCTAAATGTTCAACCAATGGCACAAAATCAATTATTGGATGCACAGGATTTGTTATAAACCCTAATTGGACGAGAATAAGCCTAGGGAGGACGGAAATGACCTAAATGTTCAACCAATGACACAAAATCACTTATTGGATACACAGGATTAGTTAAAAACCCCAATTGGACGAGAATAGGCCTTGGGACTACGAAAATGACCTAAATGTTCAACCAGTGGCACATAATCACTAATTGGATGCACAAGATTGTTTCAAAATCCTAATTGGACGAGAATAGGCCTTGGGAGGACGAAAATGACCTAAATGTTCAACCAATGGGACATAATCACTTATTGGATGCACAAGATTGGTTAAAAACCCTAATTGGAAGAGAATACGCCTTGGGAGGACGAAAATGACCTAAATGTTCAACCAATGACACAAAATCACTTATTGGATGCACAAGATTGGTTATAAACCCTTATTGGACGAGAATAAGCCTTGGGAGGACGAAAATGACTTAAATGTTCAACCAATGACACAAAATCACTTATTGGATGCACAAGATTGGTTAAAAACCCTAAAAGGACGAGAATAAGCCTTGGGAGGACGAAAATGACCTAAATGTTCAACCAATGGCACAAAATCACTTATTGGATGCACAAGATTCGTTAAAAACCCTAAAAGGACGAGAATAAGCCTTGGGAGGACGAAAATGACCTAAATGTTCAACCAATGGCACAAAATCACTTATTGGATGCACAAGATTGGTTATAAACCCTAATTAGACGAGAATAAGCCTTGGGAGGACGAAAATGACCGAAATGTTCAACCAATGACACAAAATCACTTATTGGATGCACAAGATTGGTTAAAAACCCTAATTGGAAGAGAATAAGCCTTGGGAGGACGAAAATGACCTAAATGTTCAACCAATGACACAAAATCACTTATTGGATGCACAAGATTGGTTAAAAACCCTAATAGGACGAGAATAAGACTTGGGAGGATGAAAATGACCTAAATGTTCAACCAATGGCACAAAATCACTTATTGGATGCACAAGATTGGTTATAAACCCTAATTCTACGAGAATAAGCCTTGGGAGGACGAAAATGACCTAAATGTTCAACCAATGGCACAAAATCACTTATTGGATGCACAAGATTTGTTATAAACCCTAATTGGACGAGAATAAGCCTAGGGAGGACGAAAATGACCTAAATGTTCAACCAATGACACAAAATCACTTATTGGATGCACAAGATTGGTTAAAAACCCTAATTGGAAGAGAATAAGCCTTGGGATGACGAAAATGACCTAAATGTTCAACCAATGGCACAAAATCACTTATTGGATACACAGGATTAGTTAAAAACCCTAATTGGACGAGAATAGGCCTTGGGACTACGAAAATGACCTAAATGTTCAACCAATGGCACATAATCACTTATTGGATGCACAAGATTGTTTCAAAACCCTAATTGGACGAGAATAGGCCTTGGGAGGACGAAAATGACCTAAATGTTCAACCAATGACACAAAATCACTTATTGGATGCACAAGATTGGTTATAAACCCTAATTAGACGAGAATAAGCCTTGGGAGGACGAAAATGACCTAAATGTTCAACCAATGGCACAAAATCACTTATTGGATGCACAAGATTGGTTATAAACCCTAATTCTACGAGAATAAGCCTTGGGAGGACGAAAATGACCTAAATGTTCAACCAATGGCACGAAATCACTTATTGGATGCACAAGATTTGTTATAAACCCTAATTGGACGAGAATAAGCCTAGGGAGGACGAAAATGACCTAAATGTTCAACCAATGACACAAAATCACTTATTGGATGCACAAGATTGGTTAAAAACCCTAATTGGAAGAGAATAAGCCTTGGGAGGACGAAAATGACCTAAATGTTCAACCAATGACACAAAATCACTTATTGGACGCACAAGATTGGTTAAAAACCCTAGTAGGACGAGAATAAGCCTTGGGAGGATGAAAATGACCAAAATGTTCAACCAATGACACAAAATCACTTATTGGATGCACAAGATTGGTTAAAAACCCTAATTGGATGAGAATAAGCCTAGGGAGGACGAAAAAGACCTAAATGTTCAGCCAAAGACACCAACGTACTTATTGGATGCACAAGATTGGTTAAAAACCCTAATTGGATGAGAATAAGCCTAGGGAGGACGAAAATGACCTAAGTGTTTAACCAATGACACAAAATCACTTATTCGATGCACAAGATTGGTTAAAAACCCTAATTGGAAGAGAATAAGCCTAGGGAGGAGGAAAATGACCTAAATGTTCAACCAATGACACAAAATAACTTATTGGATGCACAAGATTGGTTAAAAACCCTAATTGGACGAGAATAAGCCTTGGGAGGACGAAAATGACCTAAATGTTCAACCAATGACACAAAATCACGTATTGGATGCACAAGATTGGTTAAAAACCGTAATTAGACGAGAATAAGCCTTGGGAGGACGAAAATGACCTAAATGTTCAACCAAAGACACAAATGTACTTATTGGATGCACAAAACCCTAATTGGACGAGAATAAGCCTAGGGAGGATGAAAATGACCTAAATGTTCAACAATTGACACAAAATCACTTATTGGATGCACAAGATTGGTTAAAAACCCTAATTGGAAGAGAATAAGCCTTGGGAGGACGAAAATGACCTAAATGTTCAACCAATGACACAAAATCACTTATTGGATGCACAAGATTGGTTAAAAACCCTAATGGGACGAGAATAAGCATTGGGAGGACGAAAATGACCTAAATGTTCAACCAATGACACAAAAGTACTTATTGGATGCACAAGATTTGTTAAAAACCCTAATTGGACGAGAATAAGCCTTGGGAGGACGAAAATGACCTAAATGTTCAAACAATGACACAAAATCACTTATTGGATGCACAAGATTGGTTAAAAACCCTAATTGGACGAGAATAATCATTGGGTGGACGAAAATGACCTAAATGTTCAACCAATGAGACAAAAGTACTTATTGGATGCACAAGATTGGTTAAAAACCCTAATTGGACGAGAATAAGCCTTGGGAGGACGAAAATGACCCAAATGTTCAAACAATGACACAAAATCACTTATTGGATGCACAAGATTGGTTAAAAACCCTAATTGGACGAGAATAAGCCTTTGGAGGACGAAAATGACCGAAATGTTCAACCAATGACACAAAATCACTTATTGGATGCACAAGATTGGTTAAAAACCCTAATTGGAAGAGAATAAGCCTTGGGAGGACGAAAATGACCTAAATGTTCAACCAATGACACAAAATCACTTATTGGATGCACAAGATTGGTTAAAAACCCTAATTGGAAGAGAATAAGCCTTGGGAGGACGAAAATGACATAAATGTTCAACCAATGACACAAAATCACTTATTGGATGCACAAGATTGGTTAAAAACCCTAATAGGACGAGAATAAGCCTTGGGAGGACGAAAATGACCTAAATGTTCAACCAATGGCACAAAATCACTTATTGAATGCACAAGATTGGTTATAAACCCTAATTCTACGAGAATAAGCCTTGGGAGGACGAAAATGACCTAAATGTTCAACCAATGGCACAAAATCACTTATTGGATGCACAAGATTCGTTAAAAACCCTAATAGGACGAGAATAAGCCTTGGGAGGACGAAAATGACCTAAATGTTCAACCAATGACACAAAATCACTTATTGGATGCACAAGATTGGTTAAAAACCCTAATTGGAAGAGAATAATCCTAGGGAGGACGAAAATGACCTAAATGTTCAACCAATGAAACAAAATAACTTATTGGATACAAAGGATTGGTTAAAAACCCTAATTGGACGAGAATAAGCCTTGGGAGGACGAAAATGACCTAAATGTTCAACCAATGACACAAAATCACTTATTGGATGGACAAGATTGGTTAAAAACCCTAATTGGAAGAGAATAAGCCTTGGGAGGACGAAAATGACCTAAATGTTCAACCAACGGCACAAAATCACTTATTGGACGCACAAGATTGGTTAAAAACCCTAGTAGGACGAGAATAAGCCTTGGGAGGATGAAAATGACCGAAATGTTCAACCAGTGACTCAAAATCACTTATTGGATGCACAAGATTGGTTAAAAACCCTAATTGGATGAGAATAATCCTAGGGAGGACGAAAATGACCTAAATGTTCAACCAATGAAACAAAATAACTTATTGGATACAAAGGATTGGTTAAAAACCCTAATTGGACGAGAATAAGCCTTGGGAGGACGAAAATGACCTAAATGTTCAACCAATGACACAAAATCACTTATTGGATGGACAAGATTGGTTAATAACCCTAATTGGAAGAGAATAAGCCTTGGGAGGACGAAAATGACCTAAATGTTCAACCAACGGCACAAAATCACTTATTGGACGCACAAGATTGGTTAAAAACCCTAGTAGGACGAGAATAAGCCTTGGGAGGATGAAAATGACCGAAATGTTCAACCAGTGACTCAAAATCACTTATTGGATGCACAAGATTGGTTAAAAACCCTAATTGGATGAGAATAAGCCTAGGGAGGACGAAAAAGACCTAAAAGTTCAGCCAAAGACACAAACGTACTTATTGGATGCACAAGATTGGTTAAAAACCCTAATTGGATGAGAATAAGCCTAGGGAGGACGAAAAAAACCTAAATGTCCAACCAAAGACACAAACGTACTTATTGGATGCACAAGATTGGTTGAAAACCCTAATTGGACGATAATAAGGCTAGGGAGGACGAAAATGACCTAAATGTTCAACCAACAACACAAAATCACTTAATGGATGCATAAGATTGGTTAAAAACTTTTAATTGGACGAGAATAGGCCTTGGGAGGATGAAAATGACCTAAATGTTCAACCAATGAAACAAAATCACTTATTGGATGCACAAGATTGGTTAAAAACCCTAATTAGAAGAGAATAAGCCTTGGGA
Source organism: Cicer chorassanicum (assembly GCA_037974735.1). Lineage (NCBI taxonomy): Eukaryota > Viridiplantae > Streptophyta > Magnoliopsida > Fabales > Fabaceae > Cicer > Cicer chorassanicum. The sequence continues at coordinate 16,317 of JBBPBP010000763.1, forward strand.
GGACGAAAATGACCTTATTGTTCAACCAATGATACAAAATCACTTATTTGATGCAGATGATTGGTTAAAAACCCTAATAGGACGAGAATAAGCCTTGGGAGGACGAAAATGACCTAAATGTTCAACCAATGGCACAAAATCACTTATTGGATGCACAAGATTGGTTATAAACCCTTATTGGACGAGAATAAGCCTTGGGAGGACGAAAATGACTTAAATGTTCAACCAATGACACAAAATCACTTATTGGATGCACAAGATTGGTTAAAAACCCTAATTGGGAGAGAATAAGCCTTGGGAGGACAAAAATGACCTAAATGTTCAACCAATGACACAAAATCACTTATTGGATGCACAAGATTCGTTAGAAACCCTAAAAGGACGAGAATAAGCCTTGGGAGGACGAAAATGACCTAAATGTTCAACCAATGGCACAAAATCACTTATTGGATGCACAAGATTGGTTATAAACCCTAATTAGACGAGAATAAGCCTTGGGAGGACGAAAATGACCGAAATGTTCAACCAATGACACAAAATCACTTATTGGATGCACAAGATTGGTTAAAAACCCTAATTGGAAGAGAATAAGCCTTGGGAGGACGAAAATGACCTAAATGTTCAACCAATGACACAAAATCACTTATTGGATGCACAAGATTGGTTAAAAACCCTAATTGGAAGAGAATAAGCCTTGGGAGGACGAAAATGACCTAAATGTTCAACCAATGACAGAAAATCACTTATTGGATGCACAAGATTGGTTAAAAACCCTAATAGGACGAGAATAAGTCTTGGGAGGACGAAAATGACTTAAATGTTTAACCAATGGCACAAAATCACTTATTGGATGCACAAGATTGGTTATAAACCTTAATTGGACGAGAATAAGCCTTGGGAGGACGAAAATGACCTAAATGTTCAACCAATGACACAAAATCACTTATTGGATGCACAAGATTGGTTAAAAACCCTAATTGGAAGAGAATAAGCCTTGGGAGGACGAAAATGACCTAAATGTTCAACCAATGACACAAAATCACTTATTGGATGCACAAGATTGGTTAAAAATCCTAATTGGACGAGAATAAGCCTTGGGAGGACGAAAATGACCTAAATGTTCAACCAAGGACACAAATGTACTTATTGGATGCACAAGATTGGTTAAAAACCCTAATTGGACGAGAATAAGCCTTGGGAGGACGAAAATGACCTAAATGTTCAACCAATGACACAAATGTACTTATTGGATGCACAAGATTGGTTAAAAACCCTAATTGGACGAGAATAAGCCTTGGGAGGACGAAAATGACCTAAATGTTCAACAAAGGACACAAAATCACTTATTGGATGCACAAGATTGGTTAAAAACCCTAATTGGACGAGAATAAGCCTTGGGAGGACGAAAATGACCTAAATGTTCAACCAATGACACAAAATCACTTATTGGATGCACAAGATTGGTTAAAAACCCTAATTGGAAGAGAATAAGCCTTGGGAGGACGAAAATGACCTGAATGTTCAACCAATGACACAAAATCACTTATTGGACGCACAAGATTGGTTAAAAACCCTAATTGGAAGAGAATAAGCCTTGGGAGGACGAAAATGACCTGAATGTTCAACCAATGACACAAAATTATTTACTGGATGCACAAGATTGGTTAAAAACCCTAACTGGACGAGAATAAGCCTTGGGAGGACGAAAATGACCTAAATGTTCAACCAATGACACAAAATCACTTATTGGATGCACAAGATTGGTTAAAAACCCTAATTGGACGAGAATAAGCCTTGGGAGGACGAAAATGACCTAAATGTTCAACCAATGACACAAAATTACTTATTGGATGCACAAGATTGGTTAAAAACACTAATTGGACGAGAATAAGCATTGGGAGGACGAAAATGACCTAAATGTTCAACCAATGACACAAATGTACTTATTGGATGCACAAGATTAGTTAAAAACCATAAATGGACGAGAATAAGCCTAGGGAGGACAAAATGACCTAAATGTTCAACCAATGACACAAAATAACTTATTGGATGCACAAGATTGGTTAAAAACCCTAATTGGACGAGAATAAGCCTTGGGAGGACGAAAATGACCTAAATGTTCAACCAATGACACAAATATACTTATTGGATGCACAAGATTGGTTAAAAATCCTAATTGGACGAGAATAAGCCTTGGGAGAACGAAAATGACCTAAATGTTCAACCAATGACACAAAATCACTTATTGGATGCACAAGATTGGTTAAAAACCCTAATTGGACGAGAATAAGCCTTGGGAGGACGAAAATGACCTAAATGTTCAACCAATGACACAAAATCACTTATTGGATGCACAAGATTGGTTAAAAACCCTAATTGGAAGAGAATAAGCCTTGGGAGGACGAAAATGACCTAAATGTTCAACCCATGACACAAATGTACTTATTGGATGCACAAGATTGGTTAAAAACCATAATTGGACGAGAATAAGCCTTGAGAGGACGAAAATGACCTAAATGTTCAACCAATGACATAAAATCACGTATTGGATGCACAAGATTGGTTAAAAACTCTAATTGGACGAGAATAAGCCTTGGGAGGACGAAAATGACCTAAATGTTCAACCAATGACACAAAATCACTTATTGGATGCACAAGATTGGTTAAAAACCCTAATTGGAAGAGAATAAGCCTTGGGAGGACGAAAATGACCTAAATGTTCAACCAATGACACAAATGTACTTATTGGATGGACAAGATTGGTTAAAAACCCTAATTGGACGAGAATAAGCCTTGGGAGGACAACAATGACCTAAATGTTCAACCAATGATACAAATGTACTTATTGGATGCACAAGATTGGTCAAAAACCCTAATTGGACGAGAATAAGCCTTGGGAGGACGAAAATGACCTAAATGTTCAACCAATGACACAAATGTACTTATTGGATGCACAAGATTGGATAAAAACCCAAATTGGACGAGAATAAGCCTTGGGAGGACGAAAATGACCTAAATGTTCAACCAATGACACAAAATCACTTATTGGATGCACAAGATTGGTTAAAAACCCTAATTGGAAGAGAATAAGCCTTGGGAGGACGAAAATGACCTAAATGTTCAACCAATGACACAAAATCACTTATTGGACGCACAAGATTGGTTAAAAACCCTAGTAGGACGAGAATAAGCCTTGGGAGGATGAAAATGACCGAAATGTTCAACCAATGACACAAAATCACTTATTGGATGCACAAGATTGGTTAAAAACCCTAATTGGATGAGAATAAGCATAGGGAGGACGAAAAAGACCTAAATGTTCAGCCAAAGACACAAACGTACTTATTGGATGCACAAGATTGGTTAAAAACCCTAATTGGATGAGAATAAGCCTAGGGAGGACGAAAATGACCTAAGTGTTTAACCAATGACACAAAATCACTTATTCGATGCACAAGATTAGTTAAAAACCCTAATTGGAAGGGAATAAGCCTAGGGAGGAGGAAAATGACCTAAATGTTCAACCAATGACACAAAATAACTTATTGGATGCACAAGGTTGGTTAAAAACCCTAATTGGACGAGAATAAGCCTTGGGAGGACGAAAATGACCTAAATGTCCAACCAATGGCACTAAATCACTTATTGGATGCACAAGATTGGTAAAAAACTTTAATTGGGCGAGAAAAGGGCTTGGGAGTACGAAAATGACCTAAATGTTCAACCAATGACACAAAATCACTTATTGGATGCACAAGATTGGTTAAAAACCCTAATTGGATGAGAATAAGCCTAGGGAGGACGAAAAAGACCTAAATGTTCAGCCAAAGACACAAACGTACTTATTGGACGCACAAGATTGGTTAAAAACCCTAATTGGATGAGAAAAAGCCTATGGAGGACGAAAATGACCTAAGTTTTTAACCAATGACACAAAATCACTTATTCGATGCACAAGATTGGTTAAAAACCCTAATTGGAAGAGAATAAGCCTAGGGAGGAGGAAAATGACCTAAATGTTCAACCAATGACACAGAATAACTTATTGGATGCACAAGATTGGTTAAAAACCCTAATTGGACGAGAATAAGCCTTGGGAGTACAAAAATGACCTAAATGTCTAACCAATGGCACATAATCACTTATTGGATGCACAAGATTGATTCAAAACCGTAATTGGACGAGAATAAGCCTTGGGAGGACGAAAATGACCTAAATGTTCAACCAATGACACAAAATCACTTATTGGATGCACAAGATTGGTTAAAAACCCTAATTGGACGAGAATAAACGTTGGGAGGACGACAATGACCTAAATGTCCAACCAATGACACAAATGTACTTATTGGATGCACAAGATTGGTTAAAAACCCTAATTGGACGAGAACAAGCCTTGGGAGGAAGAAAATGAGCTAAATGTTCAACCAATGACACAAAATCACTTATTGGATAAACAAGATTGGTTAAACACCCTAATTGGAAGAGAATAATCCTAAGGACGACGAAAATGACCTAAATGTTCAACCAATGACACAAAATCACTTATTGGATGCACAAGATTGGTTCAAAACCCTAATGGGACGAGAATAAGCCTTTGGAGGATGAAAATGACCTAAATGTTCAACCAATGACACAAAATCACTTATTGGATGCACAAGATTGGTTAAAAACCATAATTGGACGACAATAATCCTAAGGAGGACGAAAATGACCTAAATGTTCAACCAATGTCACAACATCACTTATTGGATGCACAAGATTGGTTAAAAACCCTTATTGGACGAGAATAAGCCTTGGTAGGACAAAAATGACCTAAATGTTCAACCAATGACACAAAATCACTTATTGGATGCACAAAATTGGTTAAAAACCCTAATTGGACGAGAATAAGCCTAGGGAGGACGAAAATGACCAAAATGTTCAACCAATGACACAAAATAACTTATTGGATACACAGGATTGGTTAAAAACCCTAATTGGACGAGAATAAGCCTTGGGCTGACTAAAATGACCTAAATGTTCAACCATTGACACAAAATCACTTATTGGATGCAGAAGATTGGTTAGAAACCCTAATTGGACGAGAATAAGCCTTGGGAAGACGAAAATGACCTAAATGTTCAACCAATGGCACAAAATCACTTATTGGATGCACAACATTGGTTAAAAACCTTAATTGGACGAGAAAAGGCCTTGGGAGTACGAAAATGACCTAAATGTTCAACCAATGACACAAAATCACTTATTGGATGCACAAAATTGGTTCAAAACCCTAATTAAACGAGAATAAGCCTTGGGAGGACGAAAATGACCTAAATGTTCAACCAAAGACACAAAGTCAATTATTGGATGCACAAGATTGGTTAAAAACCCTAATTGGACGAGAATAGGCCTTGGGAGGACGACAATGACCTAAATGTTCAACCAATGACACAAATGTACTTATTGGATGCACAAGATTGGTTAAAAACCCTAATTGGACGAGAATAAGCCTTGGGAGGACGAAAATGACCTAAATGTTCAACCAATGACACAAAATCACTTATTGGATGCACAAGATTGGTTAAAAACCCTAATTGGAAGAGAATAATCCTAGGGAGGACGAAAATGACCTAAATGTTCAACCAATGAAACAAAATAACTTATTGGATACATAGGATTGGTTAAAAACCCTAATTGGACGAGAATAAGCCTTGGGTTGACGAAAATGACCTAAATGTTCAACCAATGACACAAAATCACTTATTGGATGCACAAGATTGGTTAAAAACCCTAATTAGACGAGAATAAGCCTTGGGAGGACGAAAATGACCTAAATGTTCAACCAATAACACAAAATCACTTATTGGATGCACAAGATTGGTTAAAAACCCTAATTGGACGAGAATAAGCCATTGGAGGACGAAAATGACCTAAATGTTCAACCAATGACACAAAATCACTTATTGGATGCACAAGATTGGTTAAAAACCCTAATTGGAAGAGAATAAGCCTTGGGAGGACGAAAATGACCTAAATGTTCAACCAATGACACAAAATCACTTATTGGAGGCACAAGATTTGTTAAAAACCCTAATAGGACGAGAATAAGCCTTGGGAGGACGAAAATGACCTAAATGTTCAACCAATGGCACAAAATCACTTATTGGACGCACAAGATTGGTTAAAAACCCTAATAGGACGAGAATAAGCCTTGGGAGGGTTAAAAGGACCTAAATGTTCAACCAATGACACAAAATCACTTATTGGATGCACAAGATTGGTTAAAAACCCTAATTGGAAGAGAATAAGCCTTGAGAGGACGAAAATGACCTAAATGTTCAACCAATGACACAAAATCACTTATTGGATGCACAAGATTGGTTAAAAACCCTAATTGGAAGAGAATAAGCCTAGGGAGGACGAAAATGACCTAAATGTTCAACCAATGACACAAAATCACTTATTGGATGCACAAGATTGGTTAAAAACCCTAATTGGACGAGAATAAGCCTTGGGATTACGAAAATGACCTAAATGTTCAACCAATGACACAAATGTACTTATTGGATGCACAAGATTGGTTAAAACCTTAATTGGATGAGAATAAGCCTAGGGAGGACAAAAATGACCTAAATGTTGAACCAATGACACAAAATCACTTATTGGATGCACAAGATTGGTTAAAAACCCTAATTGGAAGAGAATAAGCCTAGGGAGGACGAAAATGACCTAAATGTTCAACCAATGACACAAAATCACTTATTGGATGCACAAGATTGGTTAAAAACCCTAATTGAACGAGAATAAGCCTTAGGAGGACGAAAATGACCTAAATGTTCAAACAATGAAACAAAATCACTTATTGGATGCACAAGATTGGTTCAAAACCCTAATTGGACGAGAATAAGCATAGGGAGGACGAAAATGACCTAAATGTTCAACCAATGACACAAAATCACTTATTGGATGCACAAGATTGGTTAAAAACCCTAATTGGACGAGAATAAGCCTTGGGAGGACGAAAATGACCTAAATGTTCAACCAATGACAAAAAATCACTTATTGGATTCACAAGATTGGTTAAAAACCCTAATTGGACGAGAATAAGCCTTGGGAGGACGAAAATGACCTAAATGTTCAACCAATGACACAAAATCACTTATTGGATGCACAAGATTGGTTAAAAACCCAAATTGGACGAGAATAAGCCTTGGGAGGCAAAAATGACCTAAATGTTCAACCAATGACAGAAAATCACTTATTGGATGCACAAGATTGGTTAAAAACCCTAATTGGACGAGAATAAGCCTAGGGAGGACGAAAATGACCTAAATGTTCAACCAATGACACAAAATCACTTATTGGATGCACAAGATTGGTTAAAAACCCTAATTGGACGAGAATAAGCCTTGGGATGACGAAAATGACCTAAATGTTCAACCAATGGCACAAAATCTCTTATTGGATGCACAAGATTGGTTAAAAACCCTAATTGGACGAGAATAAGTCTTGGGAGGTCGAAAATGACCTAAATGTTCAACCAATGGCACAAAATCACTTATTGGATGCACAAGATTGGTTAAAAACCCTAATTGGAAGAGAATAAGCCTTGGGAGGACGAAAATGACCTAAATGTTCAACCAATGACACAAAATCACTTATTGGATGCACAAGATTGGTTAAAAACCCTAATTGGACGAGAATAAGCCAAGGGAGGACGAAAATGACCTAAATGTTCAACCAATGACACAAAATTACTTATTGGATGCACAAGATTGGTTAAAAACCCTAATTGGACGAGAATAAGCCTTGGGAGGACGAAAATGACCTAAATGTTCAACAAATGACACAAAATCACTTATTGGATGCACAAGATTGGTTAAAAACCCTAATTGGAAGAGAATAAGCCTTGGGAGGACGAAAATGACCTAAATGTTCAACCAATGACACAAAATCACTTATTGGATGCACAAGATTGGTTAAAAACCCTAATTGGACGAGAATAAGCCTAGGGAGGACGAAAATGACCTAAATGTTCATCCAATGACACAAATTTACTTATTGGATGCACAAGATTGGTTAAAAACCCTAATTGGACGAGAATAAGCCTTGGGAGGACGAAAATGACCTAAATGTTCAACCAATGACACAAAATCACTTATTGGATGCACAAGATTTTTTAAAAACCCTAATTGGACGAGAATAAGCCTTGGGAGGACGAAAATGACCTAAATGTTCAACCAATGACACAAAATCACTTATTGGATGCACAAGATTTGTTAAAAACCCTAATTGGACGAGAATAAGCCTTGGGAGTACGAAAATGACCTAAATGTTCAACCAATGACACAAAATCACTTATTGGATGCACAAGGTTGGTTAAAAAGCCTAATTGGACGAGAATAAGCCTTGGGAGGACGAAAATGACCTAAATGTTCAACCAATGACACAAATTTACTTATTGGATGCACAAGATTGGTTAAAAACCCTAATTGGACGAGAATAAGCCTTGGGAGGACGAAAATGACCTAAATGTTCAACCAATGACACAAAATCACTTATTGGATGCACAAGATTGGTGAAAAACCCTAATTGGACGAGAACAAGCCTTCGGAGGATGAAAATGACCTAAATGTTCAACCAATGACACAAATGTACTTATTAGATGCACAAGATTGGTTAAAAACCCTAATTGGACGAGAATAAGCCTTGGGAGGACGAAAATGACCTAAATGTTCAACCAATGACACAAATGTACTTATTGGATGCACAAGATTTGTTAAAAACCCTAATTGGACGAGAATAAGCCTAGGCAGGACGAAAATTACTTAAATGTTCAACAAATGACACAAAATCTCTTATTGGATGCACAAGATTGGTTAAAAACCCTAATTGGACGAGAATAAGCCTTGGGAGGATGAAAATGACCTAAATGTTCAACCAATGACACAAAATCACTTATTGGATGCACAACATTGGTTAAAAACCTTAATTGGACGAGAATAAGCCTTGGGAGTACGAAAATGACCAAAATGTTCAACAAATGACACAAATTTACTTATTGGATGCACAAGATTGGTTAAAAACCCTAATTGGACGAGAATAAGCCTTGGGAGGACGAAAATGACCTAAATGTTCAACCAATGACACAAAATCACTTATTGGATGCACAAGATTGGTTAAAAACCCTAATTGGACGAGAATAAGCCTTGGGAGGACGAATATGACCTAAATTTTCAACAAATGCCACAAAATCACTTATTGGAGGCACAAGATTGGTTAAAAACCCTAATTGGACGAGAATAAGCCTTGGGAGGACGAAAATGACCTAAATGTTCAACCAATGACACAAATGTACTTATTGGATGCACAAGATTGGTTAAAAACCCTAATTGGACGAGAATAAGCCTTGGGAGGACAAAAATGACCTAAATGTTCCACCAACGACACAAATGTATTTATTGGATGCACAAGATTGGTTAAAAACCCTAATTGGAAGAGAATAAGCCTTGGGAGGACGAAAATGACCTAAATGTTCAACCAATGACACAAAATCACTTATTGGATGCACAAGATTGGTTAAAAACCCTAATTGGACGAGAATAAGCCTTGGGAGGACGAAAATGACCTAAATGTTCAACCAATGACACAAAATCACTTATTGGATGCACAAGATTGGTTATAAACCCTAATTAGACGAGAATAAGCCTTGGGAGGACGAAAATGACCTAAATGTTCAACCAATGACACAAAATCACTTATTGGATGCACAAGATTGGTTAAAAACCCTAATTGGAAGAGAATAAGCCTTGGGAGGACGAAAATGACATAAATGTTCAACCAATGACACAAAATCACTTATTGGATGCACAAGATTGGTTAAAAACCCTAATAGGACGAGAATAAGCCTTGGGAGGACGAAAATGACCTAAATGTTCAACCAATGGCACAAAATCACTTATTGAATGCACAAGATTGGTTATAAACCCTAATTCTACGAGAATAAGCCTTGGGAGGACGAAAATGACCTAAATGTTCAACCAATGGCACAAAATCACTTATTGGATGCACAAGATTCGTTAAAAACCCTAATAGGACGAGAATAAGCCTTGGGAGGACGAAAATGACCTAAATGTTCAACCAATGACACAAAATCACTTATTGGATGCACAAGATTGGTTAAAAACCCTAATTGGAAGAGAATAATCCTAGGGAGGACGAAAATGACCTAAATGTTCAACCAATGAAACAAAATAACTTATTGGATACAAAGGATTGGTTAAAAACCCTAATTGGACGAGAATAAGCCTACGGAGGACGAAAATGACCTAAATGTTCAACCAATGACACAAAATCAATTATTGGATGCACAAGATTGGTTAAAAACACTAATTGGATGAGAATAAGCCTACGGAGGACGAAAATGACCTAAATGTTCAACCAATGACACAAAATCAATTATTGGATGCACCAGATTGGTTAAAAACCCTAATTGGACGAGAATAAGCCTTGGGCTGACGAAAATGACCTAAATGTTCAACCAATGACACAAAATCACTTATTGGATGCACAAGACTGGTTAAAAACCCTAATAGGACGAGAATAAGCCTTGAGAGGACGAAAATGATTTAAATGTTCAACCAATGGCAAAAAATCACTTATTGGATGCACATGATTGGTTAAAAACCCTAATTGGACGAGAATAAGCCTAGGGAGGACGAAAATGACTTAAATGTTCAACCAATGACACAAAATCACTTATTGGATGCACAAGATTGGTTAAAAACCCTAATTGGAAGAGAATAAGCCTTGGGAGGACGAAAATGACCTAAATGTTCTTCAACCAATGACACAAAATCACTTATTGGATGCACAAGATTGGTTAAAAACCCTAATTGGAAGAGAATAAGCCTTGGGAGGACGAAAATGACCTAAATGTTCAACCAATGACACAAAATCACTTATTGGATGCACAAGATTGGTTAAAAACCCTAATAGGACGAGAATAAGCCTTGGGAGGACGAAAATGACCTAAATGTTCAACCAATGGCACAAAATCACTTATTGGATGCACAAGATTGGTTATAAATCCTAATTCTACGAGAATAAGCCTTGGGAGGACGAAAATGACCTAAATGTTCAACCAATGGCACAAAATCACTTATTGGATGCACAAGATTTGTTATAAACCCTAATTGGACGAGAATAAGCCTTGGGAGGACGAAAATGACCTAAATGTTCAACCAATGACACAAAATCACTTATTGGATGCACAAGATTGGTTAAAAACCCTAATTGGAAGAGAATAAGCCTTGGGAGGACGAAAATGACCTAAATGTTCAACCAATGACACAAAATCACTTATTGGACGCACAAGATTGGTTAAAAACCCTAGTAGGACGAGAATAAGCCTTGGGAGGATGAAAATGACCGAAATGTTCAACCAATGACACAAAATCACTTATTGGATGCACAAGATTGGTTAAAAACCCTAATTGGATGAGAATAAGCCTAGGGAGGACGAAAAAGACCTAAATGTTCAGCCAAAGACACCAACGTACTTATTGGATGCACAAGATTGGTTAAAAACCCTAATTGGATGAGAATAAGCCTAGGGAGGACGAAAATGACCTAAGTGTTTAACCAATGACACAAAATCACTTATTCGATGCACAAGATTGGTTAAAAACCCTAATTGGAAGAGAATAAGCCTAAGGAGGAGGAAAATGACCTAAATGTTCAACCAATGACACAAAATAACTCATTGGATGCAAAAGATTGGTTAAAAACCCTAATTGGACGAGAATAAGCCTTGGGAGGACGAAAATGACCTAAATGTTCAACCAATGGCACATAATCACTTATTGGATGCACAAGGTTGTTTCAAAACCGTAATTGGACGAGAATATGCCTTGGGAGGACGAAAATGACCTAAATGTTCAACCAATGACACAAAATCACTTATTGGATGCACAAGATTGGTTATAAACCCCAATTAGACGAGAATAAGCCTTGGGAGGACGAAAATGACCTAAATGTTCAACCAATGGCACAAAATCACTTATTGGATGCACAAGATTTGTTATAAACCCTAATTGGACGAGAATAAGCCTAGGGAGGACGAAAATGACCTAAATGTTCAACCAATGACACAAAATCACTTATTGGATGCACAAGATTGGTTAAAAACCCTAATTGGACGAGAATAAGCCTTGGGAGGACGAAAATGACCTAAATGTTCAACCAATGACACAAAATCACTTATTGCATGCACAAGATTAGTTAAAAACCCTAATTGGACGAAAATAAGCCTTGGGAGGACGAAAATGACCTAAATGTTCAACCAATGACACAAAATCACTTATTGGATGCACAAGATTGGTTAAAAACCCTAATTGGACGAGAATAAGCCTTGGGATGACGAAAATGACCTAAATGTTCAACCAATGACACAAAAGTACTTATTGGATGCACAAGATTGGTTAAAAACCCTAATTGGACGAGAATAAGCCTTGGGAGGACGTAAATGACCTAAATGTTCAACGTATGGCACAAAATCACCTATTGGATGCACAAGATTGGTTAAAAACCCTAATTGTACGAGAATAAGCCTAGGGAGGATGAAAATGACCTAAATGTTCAACCAATGACACAAAATCACTTATTGGATGCACAAGATTGGTTAAAAACCCTAATTGGACGAGAATAAGCCTTGGGAGGACGAAAATGACCTAAATGTTCAACCAATGACACAAAATCACTTATTGGATGCACAAGATTGGTTAGAAACCCTAATTCGACGAGAATAATCCTTAGGAGGACGAAAATGACCTAAATGTTCAACCAATGACACAAAATCACTTATTGGATGCACAAGATTGGTTAAAAACCCTAATTGGACGAGAATAAGCCTTGGGAGGACGAAAATGACCTAAATGTTCAACCAATGACACAAAATCACTTATTGGATGCACAAGATTGGTTTAAAACCCTAATTGGACGAGAATAAGGCTTGGGAGGACGAAAATGACCTAAATGTTCAACCAATGACACAAAATCACTTATTGGATGCACAAGATTGGTTAAAAACCCTAATTGGACGAGAATAAGCCTTGGGAGGACGAAAATGACCTAAATGTTCAACCAATGACACAAAATCACTTATTGGATGCACAAAATTGGGTAAAAACCCTAATTGGACGAGAATAAGCCTTGGGAGGACGAAAATGACCTAAATGTTCAACCAATGACACAAAATCACTTATTGGATGCACAAGATTGGTTAAAAACCCTAATTGGACGAGAATAAGCCTTGGGAGGACGAAAATGACCTAAATGTTCAACCAATGACACAAAATCACTTATTGGATGCACAAGATTGGATAAAAACCGTAACTGGACGAGAATAAGCCTTGGGAGGACGAAAATGACGTAAATGTTCAACCAATGACACAAATGTACTTATTGGATGCACAAGATTGGTTAAAAACCCGAATTGGACGAGAATAAGCCTTGGGAGGACGAAAATGACCTAAATGTTCAACCAATGACACAAATGTACTTAATGGATGCACAAGATTGGTTAAAAACTGTAATTGGACGAGAATAAGCCTTGGGAGGACGAAAATGACCTAAATGTTCAACCAATGACACAAAATCACTTATTGGATGCACAAGATTGGTTAAAAACCCTAATTGGACGAGAATAAGCCTTGGGAGGACGAAAATGACCTAAATGTTCAACCAATGACACAAAATCACTTATTGGATGCAAAAGATTGGTTAAAATCCTTAATTGGACGAGATTAAGCCTTGGGAGGAAGAAAATGACCTAAATGTTCAACCAATGACAAAAATGTACTTATTGGATGCACATGATTGGTTAAAAACCCTAATTGGACGAGAATAAGCCTTGGGAGGACGAAAATGACCTAAATGTTCAACCAATGACACAAAATCACTTATTGGATACACAAGATTGGTTAAAAACCCTAATTGGACGAGAATAAGCCTTGGGAGTACGAAAATGACCTAAATGTTCAACCAATGACACAAAATCACTTATTGGATGCACAAGATTGGTTAAAAACCCTAATTGGACGAGAATAAGCCTTGGGAGGACGAAAATGACCTAAATGTTCAACCAATGACACAGATGTACTTATTGGATGCACAAGATTGGTTAAATACCCTAATTGGACGAGAATAAGCCTAGGGAGGACGAAAATGACCTAAATGTTCTACCAATGACACAAAATCACTTATTGGATGCACAAGATTGGTTAAAAACCCTAATTGGATGAGAATAAGCCTTGGGAGGACGAAAATGACCTAAATGTTCAACCAATGACACAAATGTACTTATTGGATGTACAAGATTGGTTAAAAACCCTAATTGGACGAGAAAACGCCTTGGGAGGACGAAAATGACCTAACTGTTCAACCAATGACACAAAATCACTTATTGGATGCACAAGATTGGTTAAAAACCCTAATTGGACGAGAATAAGCCTTGGGAGGACGAAAATAACCTAAATGTTCAACCAATGACACAAAATCACTTATTGGATGCACAAGATTGGTTAAAAACCCTAATTGGACGAGAATAAGCCTTGGGAGGACGAAAATGACCTAAATGTTCAACCAATGACACAAAATCACTTATTGGATGCAAAAGATTGGTTAAAAACCCTAATTGGAAGAGAATAAGCCTTGGGAGGACGAAAATGACCTAAATGTTCAACCAATGACACAAAATCACTTATTGGATGCACAAGATTGGTTAAAAACCCTAATTGGAAGAGAATAAGCCTTGGGACGACGAAAATGACCTAAATGTTCAACCAATGACACAAAATCACTTATTGGATATACAAGATTGGTAAAAAACCCTAATAGGACGAGAATAAGCTTTAGGAGGACGAAAATGACCTAAATGTTCAACCAATGGCACAAAATCACTTATTGGATGCACAAGATTGGTTATAAACCCTAATTAGACGAGAATAAGCCTTGGGAGGACGAAAATGACCTAAATGTTCAACCAATGACACAAAATCACTTATTGGATGCACAAGATTGGTTAAAAACCCTAATTGGAAGAGAATAAGCCTTGGGAGGACGAAAATGACCTAAATGTTCAACCAATGACACAAAATCACTTATTGGATGCACAAGATTGGTTAAAAACCCTAATAGGACGAGAATAAGCCTTGGGAGGACGAAAATGACCTAAATGTTCAACCAATGGCACAAAATCACTTATTGGATGCACAAGATTGGTTATAAATCCTGATTCTACGAGAATAAGCCTTGGGAGGACGAAAATGACCTAAATGTTCAACCAATGGCACAAAATCACTTATTGGATGCACAAGATTTGTTATAAACCCTAATTGGACGAGAATAAGCCTTGGGAGGACGAAAATGACCTAAATGTTCAACCAATGACACAAAATCACTTATTGGATGCACAAGATTGGTTAAAAACTCTAATTGGAAGAGAATAAGCCTTGGGAGGACGAAAATGACCTAAATGTTCAACCAATGACACAAAATCACTTATTGGACGCACAAGATTGGTTAAAAACCCTAGTAGGACGAGAATAAGCATTGGGAGGACGAAAATGACCTAAATGTTCAACCAATGGCACAAAATCACTTATTGGATGCACAAGATTAGTTATAAACCCTAATTGGACGAGAATAAGCCTTGGGAGGACGAAAATGACCTAAATGTTCAACCAATGACACAAAATCAATTATTGGATGCACAAGATTGGTTAAAAACCCTAATTGGAAGAGAATAAGCCTTGGGAGGACGAAAATGACCTAAATGTTCAACCAATGACACAAAATCACTTATTGGATGCACAAGATTGGTTAAAAACCCTAATAGGACGAGAATAAGTCTTGGGAGGACGAAAATGACTTAAATGTTTAACCAATGGCACAAAATCACTTATTGGATGCACAAGATTGGTTATAAACCTTAATTGGACGAGAATAAGCCTTGGGAGGACGAAAATGACCTAAATGTTCAACCAATGACACAAAATCACTTATTGGATGCACAAGATTGGTTAAAAACCCTAATTGGAAGAGAATAAGCCTTGGGAGGACGAAAATGACCTAAATGTTCAACCAATGACACAAAATCACTTATTGGATGCACAAGATTGGTTAAAAACCCTAATAGGACGAGAATAAGCCTTGGGAGGACGAAAATGACCTAAATGTTCAACCAATGGCACAAAATCACTTATTGGATGCACAAGATTGGTTATAAACCCTAATTCTACGAGAATAAGCCTTGGGAGGACGAAAATGACCTAAATGTTCAACCAATGGCACAAAATCACTTATTGGATGCACAAGATTTGTTATAAACCCTAATTGGACGAGAATAAGCCTTGGGAGGACGAAAATGACCTAAATGTTCAACCAATGACACAAAATCACTTATTGGATGCACAAGATTGGTTAAAAACCCTAATTGGAAGAGAATAAGCCTTGGGAGGACGAAAATGACCTAAATGTTCAACCAATGACACAAAATCATTTATTGGATGCACAAGATTTGTTAAAAACCCTAATTAGAGGAGAATAAGCCTAGGGAGGACGAAAATGACCTAAATGTTCAACCAATGACAGAAAATCACTTATTGGATGCACAAGATTGGTTAAAAACCCTAATTGGAAGAGAATAAGCCTTGGGAGGACGAAAATGACCTAAATGTTCAACCAATGACACAAAATCACTTATTGGATGCACAAGATTGGTTAAAACCCCTAATAGGACGAGAATAAGTCTTGGGAGGACGAAAATGACCTAAATGTTCAACCAATATCTCAAAATCACTTAATGGATGGACAAGATTGGTTATAAACCCTAATTGGACGAGAATAAGCCTTGGGAGGACGAAAATGACCTAAATGTTCAACCAATGACACAAAATCACTTATTGGATGCACAAGATTGGTTAAAAACCCTAATTGGACGAGAATAAGCTTTGGGAGGATGAAAATGACCTAAATGTTCAACCAATGACACAAAATCACTTATTGGATGCACAAGATTGGTTAAAAACCCTAATTGGAAGCGAATAAGCCTTGGGAGGACGAAAATGACCTAAGTGTTTAACCAATGACACAAAATCACTTATTGGATGCACAAGATTGGTTAAAAACCCTAATTGGATGAGAATAAGCCTAGGGAGGACGAAAAAGACCTAAATGTTCAGCCAAAGACACAAACGTACTTATTGGATGCACAAGATTGGTTAAAAACCCTAATTGGATGAGAATAAGCCTAGGGAGGACGAAAATGACCTAAATGTTCAACCAATGACACAAAATCACTTATTGGATGCACAAGATTGGTTAAAACCCCTAATTGTACGAGAAAAAGCCTTGGGAGGACGAAAAAGACCTAAATGTTCAACCAATGACACAAATGTACTTATTGGATGCACAAGATTGGTTAAAAACCCTAATTGGACGAGAATAAGCCTTGGGAGGACGAAAATGACCTAAATGTTCAACCAATGACACAAAATCACTTATTAGATGCACAAGATTGGTTAAAAACCCTAATTGGACGAAAATAAGCCTTGGGAGGACGAAAATGACCTAAATGTTCAACCAATGACACAAATGTACTTATTGGATGCACAAGATTGGTTAAAAACCCTAATTGGACGAGAATAAGCCTTGGGAGGACGAAAATGACCTAAATGTTCAACCAATGACACAAAATCACTTATTGGATGCACAAGATTGGTTAAAAACCCTAATTGGGCGAGAATAAGCCTTGAGAGGATGAAAATGACCTAAATGTTCAACCAATGACACAAATGTACTTATTGGATGCACAAGATTGGTTAAAAACCCTAATTGGACGAGAATAAGCCTTGGGAGGACGAAAATGACCTAAATGTTCAACCAATGACACAAAATCACTTATTGGATGCACAAGATTGGTTTAAAACCCTAATTCGACGAGAATAAGCCTTGGGAGGACGAAAATGACCTAAATGTTCAACCAATGACACAAATGTACTTATTGGATGCACAAGATTGGTTAAAAACCCTAATTGGACGAGAATAAGCCTTGGGAGGACGAAAATGACCTAAATGTTCAACCAATGACACAAAATCACTTATTGGATGCACAAGATTGGTTAATAACCCTAATTGGACGAGAATAAGCTTTGGGAGGACGAAAATGACCTAAATACTCAACCAATGACACAAATGTACTTATTGGATGCACAAGATTTGTTAAAAACCCTAATTGGACAAGAATAAGCCTTGGGAGGACGAAAATGACCTAAATGTTCAACCAATAACAAAAAATCACTTATTGGATGCACAAGATCGGTTAATAACCCTAATTGGACGAGAATAAGCCTTGGGAGGACGAAAATGACCTAAATGTTCAACCAATGACACAAATGTACTTATTGGATGCACAAGATTGGTTAAAAACCCTAATTGGACGAGAATAAGCCTTGGGAGGACGAAAATGACCTAAATGTTCAACCAATGACACAAAATCACTTATTGGATGCACAAGATTGGTTAAACACCCTAATTGGACGAGAATAAGCCTTGGGAGGATGAAAATGACCTAAATGTTCAACCAATGACACAAAATCACTTATTGGATGCACAAGATTGGTTAAAAACCCTAATTGGACGAGAATAAGCCTAGGGAGGACGAAAATGACTTAAATGTTCAACCAATGACACAAAATCACTTATTGGATGCACAAGATTGGTTAAAAACCCTAATTGGAAGAGAATAAGCCTTGGGAGGACGAAAATGACCTAAATGTTCTTCAACCAATGACACAAAATCACTTATTGGATGCACAAGATTGGTTAAAAACCCTAATTGGAAGAGAATAAGCCTTGGGAGGACGAAAATGACCTAAATGTTCAACCAATGACACAAAATCACTTATTGGATGCACAAGATTGGTTAAAAACCCTAATAGGACGAGAATAAGCCTTGGGAGGACGAAAATGACCTAAATGTTCAACCAATGGCACAAAATCACTTATTGGATGCACAAGATTGGTTATAAATCCTAATTCTACGAGAATAAGCCTTGGGAGGACGAAAATGACCTAAATGTTCAACCAATGGCACAAAATCACTTATTGGATGCACAAGATTTGTTATAAACCCTAATTGGACGAGAATAAGCCTTGGGAGGACGAAAATGACCTAAATGTTCAACCAATGACACAAAATCACTTATTGGATGCACAAGATTGGTTAAAAACCCTAATTGGAAGAGAATAAGCCTTGGGAGGACGAAAATGACCTAAATGTTCAACCAATGACACAAATGTACTTATTGGATGGACAAGATTGGTTAAAAACCCTAATTGGACGAGAATAAGCCTTGGGAGGACAACAATGACCTAAATGTTCAACCAATGATACAAATGTACTTATTGGATGCACAAGATTGGTCAAAAACCCTAATTGGACGAGAATAAGCCTTGGGAGGACGAAAATGACCTAAATGTTCAACCAATGACACAAATGTACTTATTGGATGCACAAGATTGGATAAAAACCCAAATTGGACGAGAATAAGCCTTGGGAGGACGAAAATGACCTAAATGTTCAACCAATGACACAAAATCACTTATTGGATGCACAAGATTGGTTAAAAACCCTAATTGGAAGAGAATAAGCCTTGGGAGGACGAAAATGACCTAAATGTTCAACCAATGACACAAATGTACTTATTGGATGCACTAGATTGGTTAAAAACCCTAATTGGACGAGAATAAACCTTGGGAGGAGGAAAATGACCCAAATGTTCAACCAATGACACAAATGTACTTATTGGATGCACAAGATTGGTTAAAAACCCTAATTGGACGAGAATAAGCCTTGGGAGGACGAAAATGACCTAAATGTTCAACCAATGACACAAAATCACTTATTGGATGCACAAGATTGGTTAAAAACCCTAATTGGACGAGAATAAGCCTTGGGAGTAAGAAAATGACCTAAATGTTCAACCAATGACACTAAATCACTTATTGGATGCACAAGATTTGTTAAAAACCCTAATTGGACGAGAATAAGCCTTGGGAGGACGAAAATGACCTAAATGTTCAACCAATGACACAAAATCACTTATTGGATGCACAAGATTGGTTAAAAACCCTAATTGGAAGAGAATAATCCTAGGGAGGACGAAAATGACCTAAATGTTCAACCAATGAAACAAAATAACTTATTGGATACAAAGGATTGGTTAAAAATCCTAATTGGACGAGAATAAGCCTACGGAGGACGAAAATGACCTAAATGTTCAACCAATGACACAAAATCAATTATTGGATGCACAAGATTGGTTAAAAACACTAATTGGATGAGAATAAGCCTACGGAGGACAAAAATGACCTAAATGTTCAACCAATGACACAAAATAAATTATTGGATGCACCAGATTGGTTAAAAACCCTAATTGGACGAGAATAAGCCTTGGGCTGACGAATATGACCTAAATGTTCAACCAATGACACAAAATCACTTATTGGATGCACAAGACTGGTTAAAAACCCTAATAGGACGAGAATAAGCCTTGAGAGGACGAAAATTATTTAAATGTTCAACCAATGGCAAAAAATCACTTATTGGATGCACATGATTGGTTAAAAACCCTAATTGGATGAGAATAAGCCTAGGGAGGACGAAAATGACTTAAATGTTCAACCAATGACACAAAATCACTTATTGGATGCACAAGATTGGTTAAAAACCCTAATTGGTAGAGAATAAGCCTTAGGAGGACGAAAATGACCTAAATGTTCAACCAATGACACAAAATCACTTATTGGATGCACAAGATTCGTTAAAAACCCTAATAGGACGAGAATAAGCCTTGGGAGGACGAAAATGACCTAAATGTTCAACCAATGGCACAAAATCACTTATTGGATGCACAAGATTGGTTATAAACCCTAATTAGACGAGAATAAGCCTTGGGAGGACGAAAATGACCGAAATGTTCAACCAATGAGACAAAATCACTTATTGGATGCACAAGATTGGTTAAAAACCCTAATTGGAAGAGAATAAGCCTTGGGAGGACGAAAATGACCTAAATGTTCAACCAATGACACAAAATCACTTATTGGATGCACAAGATTGGTTAAAAACCCTAATTGGAAGAGAATAAGCCTTGGGAGGACGAAAATGACCTAAATGTTCAACCAATGACAGAAAATCACTTATTGGATGCACAAGATTGGTTAAAAACCCTAATAGGACGAGAATAAGTCTTGGGAGGACGAAAATGACTTAAATGTTTAACCAATGGCACAAAATCACTTATTGGATGCACAAGATTGGTTATAAACCTTAATTGGACGAGAATAAGCCTTGGGAGGACGAAAATGACCTAAATGTTCAACCAATGACACAAAATCACTTATTGGATGCACAAGATTGGTTAAAAACCCTAATTGGAAGAGAATAAGCCTTGGGAGGACGAAAATGACCTAAATGTTCAACCAATGACACAAAATCACTTATTGGATGCACAAGATTGGTTAAAAACCCTAATAGGACGAGAATAAGCCTTGGGAGGACGAAAATGACCTAAATGTTCAACCAATGGCACAAAATCACTTATTGGATGCACAAGATTGGTTATAAACCCTAATTCTACGAGAATAAGCCTTGGGAGGACGAAAATGACCTAAATGTTCAACCAATGGCACAAAATCACTTATTGGATGCACAAGATTTGTTATAAACCCTAATTGGACGAGAATAAGCCTTGGGAGGACGAAAATGACCTAAATGTTCAACCAATGACACAAAATCACTTATTGGATGCACAAGATTGGTTAAAAACCCTAATTGGAAGAGAATAAGCCTTGGGAGGACGAAAATGACCTAAATGTTCAACCAATGACACAAAATCATTTATTGGATGCACAAGATTTGTTAAAAACCCTAATTAGAGGAGAATAAGCCTAGGGAGGACGAAAATGACCTAAATGTTCAACCAATGACAGAAAATCACTTATTGGATGCACAAGATTGGTTAAAAACCCTAATTGGAAGAGAATAAGCCTTGGGAGGACGAAAATGACCTAAATGTTCAACCAATGACACAAAATCACTTATTGGATGCACAAGATTGGTTAAAACCCCTAATAGGACGAGAATAAGTCTTGGGAGGACGAAAATGACCTAAATGTTCAACCAATATCTCAAAATCACTTAATGGATGGACAAGATTGGTTATAAACCCTAATTGGACGAGAATAAGCCTTGGGAGGACGAAAATGACCTAAATGTTCAACCAATGACACAAAATCACTTATTGGATGCACAAGATTGGTTAAAAACCCTAATTGGACGAGAATAAGCATTGAGAGGACGAAAATGACCTAAATGTTCAACCAATGACACAAGTGTACTTATTGGATGCACAAGATTGGTTAAAAACCCTAATTGGACGAGAATAAGCATAGGGAGGACGAAAATGACCTAAATGTTCAACCAATGACACAAAATCACTTATTGGATGCACAAGATTGGTTAAAAACCCTAATTGGAAGAGAATAAGCCTTGGGAGGACGAAAATGACCTAAATGTTCAACCAATGACACAAAATCACTTATTGGACGCACAAGATTGGTTAAAAACCCTAGTAGGACGAGAATAAGCCTTGGGAGGATGAAAATGACTGAAATGTTCAACCAATGACACAAAATCACTTATTGGATGCACAAGATTGGTTAAAAACCCTAATTGGATGAGAATAAGCCTAGGGAGGACGAAAAAGACCTAAATGTTCAGCCAAAGACACCAACGTACTTATTGGATGCACAAGATTGGTTAAAAACCCTAATTGGATGAGAATAAGCCTAGGGAGGACGAAAATGACCTAAGTGTTTAACCAATGACACAAAATCACTTATTCGATGCACAAGATTGGTTAAAAACACTAATTGGAAGAGAATAAGCCTAGGGAGGAGGAAAATGACCTAAATGTTCAACCAATGACACAAAATAACTTATTGGATGCACAAGATTGGTTAAAAACCCTAATTGGAAGAGAATAAGCCTTGGGAGGACGAAAATGACCTAAATGTTCAACCAATGACACAAAATCACTTATTGGATGCACAAGATTGGTTAAAAACCCTAATAGGACGAGAATAAGACTTGGGAGGATGAAAATGACCTAAATGTTCAACCAATGGCACAAAATCACTTATTGGATGCACAAGATTGGTTATAAACCCTAATTCTACGAGAATAAGCCTTGGGAGGACGAAAATGACCTAAATGTTCAACCAATGGCACAAAATCACTTATTGGATGCACAAGATTGGTTATAAACCCTAATTGGACGAGAATAAGCCTTGGGAGGACGAAAATGACCTAAATGTTCAACCAATGACACAAAATCACTTATTGGATGCACAAGATTGGTTAAAAACCCTAATAGGACGTGAATCAGCCTTGGGAGGACGAAAATGACCTAAATGTTCAACCAATGGCACAAAATCACTTATTGGATGCACAAGATTGGTTATAAACCCTAATTGGACGAGAATAAGCCTTGGGAGGACAAAAATGACCTAAATGTTCAAACAATGACACAAAATCACTTATTGGATGCACAAGATTGGTTAAAAACCTTAATTGGAAGAGAATAAGCCTTGGGAAGACGAAGATGACCTAAATATTCAACCAATGACACAAAATCACTTATTGGATGCACAAGATTTGTTAAAAACCCTAATTAGATGAGAATAAGCCTAGGGAGGACGAGAATGACCTAAATGTTCAACCAATGACACAAAATCACTTATTGGATGCACAAGATTGGTTAAAAACCCTAATAGGACGTGAATCAGCCTTGGGAGGACGAAAATGACCTAAATGTTCAACCAATGGCACAAAATCACTTATTGGATGCACAAGATTGGTTATAAACCCTAATTGGACGAGAATAAGCCTTGGGAGGACGAAAATGACCTAAATGTTTAACCAATGACACAAAATCACTTATTGGATGCACAAGATTGGTTAAAAACCCTAATTGGAAGAGAATAAGCCTTGGGAGGACGAAAATGACCTAAATGTTCAACCAATGACACAAAATCACTTATTGGATGCACAAGATTGGTTAAAAGCCCTAATAGGACGAGAATAAGTCTTGGGAGGACGAAAATGACTTAAATGTTTAACCAATGGCACAAAATCACTTATTGGATGCACAAGATTGGTTATAAACCCTAATTGGACGACAATAAGCATTGGGAGGACGAAAATGACCTAAATGTTCAACCAATGACACAAAATAACTTATTGGATGCACAAGATTGGTTAAAAACCCTAATTGGAAGAGAATAAGCCTTGGGAGGACGAAAATGACCTAAATGTTCAACCAATGACACAAAATCACTTATTGGATGCACTAGATTGGTTAAAAACCCTAATTGGACGAGAATAAGCCTTGGGAGGACGAAAATGACCTAAATGTTCAACCAATGACAAAAAATCACTTATTGGATGCACAAGATTGGTTAAAAACCCTAATTGGAAGAGAATAAGCCTTGGGAGGACGAAAATGACCTAAATGTTCAACCAATGACACAAAATCACTTATTGGATGCACAAGATTGGTTAAAACCCCTAATTGGACGAGAATAAGCCTTGGGAGGACGAAAATGATCTAAATGTTCAACCAATGACACAAAATCACTTATTGGATGCACAAGATTGGTTAAAAAACCCTAATTGGACGAGAATAAGCATTGGGAGGACAAAAATGACCTAAATGTTCAACCAATGACACAAATGTACTTATTGGATGCACAAGATTGGTTAAAAACCCTAATTGGACGAGAATAAGCCTAGGGAGGACGAAAATGACCTAAATGTTCAACCAATGACACAAAAACACATATTGGATGCACAAGATTGGTTAAAAACCCTAATTGGACGAGAATAAGCCTTGGGAGGACGAAAATGACCTAAATGTTCAACCAATGACACAAAATCACTTATTGGATGCACAAGATTGGTTAAAAACTCTAATTGGAAGAGAATAAGCCTTGGGAGGACGAAAATGACCTAAATGTTCAACCAATGACACAAAATCACTTATTGGACGCACAAGATTGGTTAAAAACCCTAGTAGGACGAGAATAAGCATTGGGAGGACGAAAATGACCTAAATGTTCAACCAATGGCACAAAATCACTTATTGGATGCACAAGATTAGTTATAAACCCTAATTGGACGAGAATAAGCCTTGGGAGGACGAAAATGACCTAAATGTTCAACCAATGACACAAAATCACTTATTGGATGCACTTGATTGGTTAAAAACCCTAATTGGAAGAGAATAAGCGTTGGGAGGACGAAAATGACCTAAATGTTCAACCAATGACACAAAATCACTTATTGGATGCACAAGATTGGTTAAAAACCCTAATTGGAAGAGAATAAGCCTTGGGAGGACGAAAATGACCTAAATGTTCAACCAATGACACAAAATCACTTATTGGACGCACAAGATTGGTTAAAAACCCTAATAGGACGAGAATAAGCCTTGGGAGGACGAAAATGACCTAAATGTTCAACCAATGGCACAAAATCACTTATTGGATGCACAAGATTGGTTAAAAACCCTAATAGGACGAGAATAAGCCTTGGGAGGACGAAAATGACCTAAATGTTCAACCAATGACACAAAATCACTTATTGGATGCACAAGATTGGTTAAAAACCCTAATTGGAAGAGAATAATGTGAAGACAAACTCTCAAATTAAGTTTTGATGAAAATAAACAAAAGATTAATTAAAGATATTAATTATGATTCTAAATGTTATGTTAATTTAATCTGTGCTTTTGAGTGTTTTTATTAAAGATAGGAACCAAGCAAAGCAAAGAAGTAAGTCATGATCATAAATTATACAAAACAGAGAAAGATCAGCAGAATCAAGAAAGATCGTTACAGCCACTTCACCAATCTTTCTCCAACACTTCTACATTGATTATGTCTGGAATCTTTATACCAATTTCATCAGTACATGGCAAGGAACAGATAGGAATCATTTTTACTCAAAACGATTCTCGGATCATTGAGAAAAATCATCACGAATCTAAGCATATCAAAAAACGGATTGCAACCTTCTCCAGTCTGGAAACTGTCAAGAAAGTTGAACAAAAGTGAAACTCAAGATTGAATATAAGTCCTCAGATTATTCAAAGGTCTATCAGACAAGATTGATTATCTTTCTCCAACTATAATCAACGTTCTCCGTTTCATAGAAGAACAATCTCTGTTTCTGCAGAAGAAGACTTCTCATTTCTGCAGAAAAATATTCACTCCTTTCCAAACAGTTTTGGATCAAATTAAACATCCAAATCAAAGCCCAATCACTATCAAATATTAATGGGTCATTAAAACACGCAACAAGTCTGTTTTAGATCAAGCAAAAGGCCCAAAACAGAAAGCCCAAAACTGTCAAATACATGGAAGGCAAATTCTATAAAAGGAAGGCAAATTCGCAAGCATCAACCAAGTATACTCATTAAATCATATTCACTTCGAAATCCTAACAGATTAGTTAGGTGACCTGATTAATCCTTTCTGGGTGGAAAGGAAGTGTAGTTACAGATCAAGATTGATCTCTAACTGTGATTGTTCTCCCTTTCTCTTTGAACACTTAGTGAAAATCTCACAGTTGTGAGGACTGGACGTAGCCCACGTTGGGTGAACCAGGATATATTCTTGTGTGGTATTTCTTCCTTATCTCTATTTACATTCAGTTATTGTTATTATCAAAATTAAATAGAGAAACTAAAACTGTGATTTTAACTAATCAAGAACGTTCTGCGTTTTCTGTTTTAAAACCAAAAACGTTCTCCGTTTCTGTTTTTATAACCAAGATCATTCTTGAGTTGTTCTCTTAAGTTTTTAACAGGAAATTTTAAATAGGCAAGATTACAATTCAAACCCCCTTCCTTGTAACTTGACATTGCTACTTCAAATAAGCCTAGGGAGGACGAAAATGACCTAAATGTTCAACCAATGACACAAAATCACTTATTGGATGCACAAGATTGGTTAAAAACCCTAATTGGACGAGAATAAGCCTAGTGAGGAAGAAAATGACCTAAATGTTCAACCAAAGACACAAACGTACTTATTGGATGCACAAGATTGGTTATAAACCCTAATTGGATGAGAATAAGCCTAGGTAGGAAGAAAATGACCTAAATGTTCAACCAATGACACAAAATCACTTATTGGATGCACAAGATTAATTAAAAACCCTAATTGGATGAGAATAAGCCTAGGGAGGACGAAAAAGACCTAAATGTTCAGCCAAAGACACAAACATACTTATTGGATGCACAAGATTGGTTCAAAACCCTAATTGGATGGGAATAAGCCTAGGGAGGACGAAAATGACCTAAGTGTTTAACCAATGACACAAAATCACTTATTCGATGCACAAGATTGTTTAAAAACCCTAATTGGAAGAGAATAAGCCCAGGGAGGAGGAAAATGACCTAAATGTTCAACCAATGACACAAAATAACTTATTGGATGCACAAGATTGGTTAAAAACCCTAATTGGACGAGAATAAGCCTTGGGAGGACGAAAATGACCTACATGTTCAACCAATGACACAAAGTCACTTATTGGATGCAAAAGATTGGTTAAAAACCCTAATTGGACGAGAATAAGCATTGGGAGGACGAAAATGACCTAAATGTTCAACCAATGACACAAAATCACTTATTGGATGCACAAGATTGGTTAAAAACCCTAATAGGACGAGAATAAGCATAGGGAGGACGAAAATGACCTAAATGTTCAACCAACAACACAAAATTAATTATTGGATGCACAAGATTGGTTAAAAACTTTAATTGGACGAGAAAAGGCCTTGGGAGTACGAAAATGACCTAAATGTTCAACCAATGACACAAAATCACTTATTGGATGCACAAGATTGGTTATAAACCCTAATTGGACGAGAATAAGCCTTGGGAGGACGAAAATGACCTAAATGTTCAACCAATGACACAAAATCACTTATTGGATGCACAAGATTGGTTAAAAACCCTAATAGGACGTGAATCAGCCTTGGGAGGACGAAAATGACCTAAATGTTC
The DNA here is from genome assembly GCA_037974735.1 of Cicer chorassanicum. Classification (NCBI taxonomy): domain Eukaryota; kingdom Viridiplantae; phylum Streptophyta; class Magnoliopsida; order Fabales; family Fabaceae; genus Cicer; species Cicer chorassanicum. The sequence goes on from JBBPBP010000763.1 coordinate 44,496, forward strand.
AACCAATGGCACAAAATCACTTATTGGATGCACAAGATTGGTTATAAACCCTAATTGGACGAGAATAAGCCTTGGGAGGACAAAAATGACCTAAATGTTCAAACAATGACACAAAATCACTTATTGGATGCACAAGATTGGTTAAAAACCTTAATTGGAAGAGAATAAGCCTTGGGAAGACGAAGATGACCTAAATATTCAACCAATGACACAAAATCACTTATTGGATGCACAAGATTTGTTAAAAACCCTAATTAGATGAGAATAAGCCTAGGGAGGACGAGAATGACCTAAATGTTCAACCAATGACACAAAATCACTTATTGGATGCACAAGATTGGTTAAAAACCCTAATAGGACGTGAATCAGCCTTGGGAGGACGAAAATGACCTAAATGTTCAACCAATGGCACAAAATCACTTATTGGATGCACAAGATTGGTTATAAACCCTAATTGGACGAGAATAAGCCTTGGGAGGACGAAAATGACCTAAATGTTTAACCAATGACACAAAATCACTTATTGGATGCACAAGATTGGTTAAAAACCCTAATTGGAAGAGAATAAGCCTTGGGAGGACGAAAATGACCTAAATGTTCAACCAATGACACAAAATCACTTATTGGATGCACAAGATTGGTTAAAAACCCTAATATGACGAGAATAAGCCTTGGGAGGACGAAAATGACCTAAATGTTCAACCAATGGCACAAAATCACTTATTGGATGCACAAGATTGGTTATAAACCCTAATTGGACGAGAATAAGCCTTGGGAGGACGAAAATGACCTAAATGTTCAACCAATGACACAAAATCACTTATTGGATGCACAAGATTGGTTATAAACCCTAATTGGACGAGAATAAGCCTTGGGAGGACGAAAATGACCTAAATGTTCAACCAATGACACAAACGTACTTATTGGATGCACAAGATTGGTTAAAAACCCTAATTGGACGAGAATAAGCCTTGGGAGGACGAAAATGACTTAAATGTTCAACCAATGGCACAAAATCACTTATTGGATGCACAAGATTGGTTAAAAACCCTAATTGGACGAGAATAAGCCTAGGGAGGACGAAAATGACCTAAATGTTCAACCAATGACACAAAATCACTTATTAGATGCACAAAATTGGTTAAAAACCCTAATTGGACGAGAATAAGCCTAGGGAGGACGAAAATGACCTAAATGTTCAATCAATGACACAAAATCAATTATTGGATGCACAAGATTGGTTAAAAACCCGAATTGGACGAGAATAAGCCTTGGGAGGACGAAAATGACCTAAATGTTCAACCAATGACACAAATGTACTTATTGGATGCACAAGATTGGTTAAAAACCCTAATTGGACGAGAATAAGCCTTGGGAGGACAAAAATGACCTAAATGTTCAACCAATGACACAAATGTACTTATTGGATGCACCAGATTGGTTAAAAACCTTAATTGGATGAGAATAAGCCTTGGGAGCACGAAAATGACCTAAATGTTCAACCAATGAAACAAAATCACTTATTGGATGCACAAGATTGGTTAAAAACCCTAATTGGACGAGAATAAGCCTTGGGAGGACGAAAATGACCTAAATGTTCAACCAATGACACAAATGTACTTATTGGATGCACAAGATTGGTTAAAAACCCTAATTGGACGAGAATAAGCCTTGGGAGGACGAAATGAACTAAATGTTCAACCAATGACACAAATGTACTTAATGGATGCACAAGATTGGTTAAAAACCCTAATTGGACGAGAATAAGCCTTGGGAGGAAGAAAATGACCTAAATGTTCAACCAATGACACAAAATCACTTATTGGATGCACAAGATTGGTTAAAAACCCTAATTGGACGAGAATAAGCCTTGGGAGGACGAAAATGACCTAAATGTTCAACCAATGACACAAAATCACTTATTGGATGCACAAGATTGGTTAGAAACCCTAATTCGACGAGAATAATCCTTAGGAGGACGAAAATGACCTAAATGTTCAACCAATGACACAAAATCACTTATTGGATGCACAAGATTGGTTAAAAACCCTAATTGGACGAGAATAAGCCTTGGGAGGACGAAAATGACCTAAATGTTCAACCAATGACACAAAATCACTTATTGGATGCACAAGATTGGTTGAAAACCCTAATTGGAAGAGAATAAGCCTTGGGAGGACGAAAATGACCTAAATGTTCAACCAATGACACAAAATCAGTTATTGGATGCACAAGATTGGTTAAAAACCCTAATTTGACGAGAATAAGCCTTGGGAGGACGAAAATGACCTAAATGTTCAGCCAATGACACAAAATCACTTATTGGATGCACAAGATTGGTGAAAAACCCTAATTGGACGAGAATAAAACTTGGGAGGACGAAAATGACCTAAATGTTCAACTAATGACACAAATTTACTTATTGGATGCACAAGAATGGTTAAAAACCCTAATTGGACGAGAATAAGCCTAGGGAGGACAAAAATGACTTAAATGTTCAACCAATGACACAAAATAACTTATTGGATGCACAAGATTGGTTAAAAACCCTAATTGGAAGAGAATAAGCCTTGGGAGGACGAAAATGACCTAAATGTTCAACCAATGACACAAAATCAGTTATTGGATGCACAAGATTGGTTAAAAACCCTAATTGGACGAGAATAAGCCTTGGGAGGAAGAAAATGACCTAAATGTTCAACCAATGACACAAAATCACTTATTGGATGCACAAGATTGGTTAAAAACCCTAATTGGACGAGAATAAGCCTTAAGAGGATGAAAATGACCTAAATGTTTAACTAATGACACAAATGTACTTATTGGATGCACAAGATTGGTTAAAAACCCTAATTGGACGAGAATAAGGCTAGGGAGGACAAAAATGACCTAAATGTTCAACCAATGACACAAAATCACTTATTGGATGCACAAGATTGGTTAAAAACCCTAATTGGAAGAGAATAAGCCTTGGGAGGACGAAAATGACCTAAATGTTCAACCAATGACACAAAATCACTTATTGAATGCACAAGATTTGTTAAAAACCCTAATTAGATGAGAATAAGCCTAGGGAGGACGAAAATGACCTAAATGTTCAACCAATGACACAAAATCACTTATTGGATGCACAAGATTGGTTTAAAACCCTAATTGGACGAGAATAAGCCTAGTGAGGACGAAAATGACCTAAATGTTCAACCAAAGACACAAACGTACTTATTGGATGCACAAGATTGGTTAAAAACCCTAATTGGATGAGAATAAGCCTAGGTAGGAAGAAAATGACCTAAATGTTCAACCAATGACACAAAATCACTTATTGGATGCACAAGATCAATTAAAAACCCTAATTGGATGAGAATAAGCCTAGGGAGGACGAAAAAGACCTAAATGTTCAGCCAAAGACACAAACATACTTATTGGATGCACAAGATTGGTTCAAAACCCTAATTGGATGGGAATAAGCCTAGGGAGGACGAAAATGACCTAAGTGTTTAACCAATGACACAAAATCACTTATTCGATGCACAAGATTGTTTAAAAACCCTAATTGGAAGAGAATAAGCCCAGGGAGGAGGAAAATGACCTAAATGTTCAACCAATGACACAAAATAACTTATTGGATGCACAAGATTGGTTAAAAACCCTAATTGGACGAGAATAAGCCTTGGGAGGACGAAAATGACCTACATGTTCAACCAATGACACAAAATCACTTATTGGATGCAAAAGATTGGCTAAAAACCCTAATTGGACGAGAATAAGCATTGGGAGGCTGAAAATGACCTAAATGTTCAACCAATGACACAAAATCACTTATTGGATGCATAAGATTGGTTAAAAACCCTAATTTGACGAGAATAAGCATAGGGAGGACGAAAATGACCTAAATGTTCAACCAACAACACAAATTTAATTATTGGATGCACAAGATTGGTTAAAAACTTTAATTGGACGAGAAAAGGCCTTGGGAGTACGAAAATGACCTAAATGTTCAACCAATGACACAAAATCACTTATTGGATTCACAAGATTGGTTAAAAACCCTAATTGGACGAGAATAAGCCTTGGGCTGACAAAAATGACCTAAATGTTCAACCAATGACACAAAATCACTTATTGGATGCACAAGATTGGTTAAAAACCCTAATAGGACGTGTATCAGCCTTGGGAGGACGAAAATGACCTAAATGTTCAACCAATGGCACAAAATCACTTATTGGATGCACAAGATTGGTTATAAACCCTAATTGGACGAGAATAAGCCTTGGGAGGACGAAAATGACCTAAATGTTCAACCAATGACACAAAATCACTTATTGGATGCACAAGATTGGTTAAAAACCCTAATTGGAAGAGAATAAGCCTTGGGAGGACGAAGATGACCTAAATATTCAACCAATGACACAAAATCACTTATTGGATGCACAAGATTTGTTAAAAACCCTAATTAGATGAGAATAAGCCTAGGGAGGACGAGAATGACCTAAATGTTCAACCAATGACACAAAATCACTTATTGGATGCACAAGATTAGTTAAAAACCCTAATTGGACGAGAATAAGCCTAGGGAGGACGAAAATGACCTAAATGTTCAACCAAAGACACAAACGTACTTATTGGATGCACAAGATTGGTTAAAAACCCTAATTGGATGAGAATAAGCCTAGGTAGGAAGAAAATGACCTAGACGTTCAACCAATGACACAAAATCACTTATTGGTAGCACAAGATTGGTTAAAAACCCTAATTGGACGAGAATAAGCCTAGGGAGGACGAAAATGACCTAAATGATCAACCAACAACACAAAATAACTTATTGGATGCACAAGATTGGTTAAAAACGTTAATTGGACGAGAATAGGCCTTGGGAGAATGAAAATGACCTAAATGTTCAACCAATGAAACAAAATCACTTATTGGATGCACAAGATTGGTTAAAAACCCTAATTGGAAGAGAATAAGCCTTGGGAGGACGAAAATGACCTAAATGTTCAACCAATGACACAAAATCACTTATTGGATGCACAAGATTAGTTATAAACCCTAATTGGACGAGAATAAGCCTTGGGAGGACGAAAATGACCTAAATGTTCAACCAATGACACAAAATCACTTATTGGATGCACAAGATTGGTTAAAAACCCTAATTGGAAGAGAATAAGCCTTGAGAGGACGAAAATGACCTAAATGTTCAACCAATGACACAAAATCACTTATTGGATGCACAAGATTGGTTAAAAACCCTAATAGGACGAGAATAAGCCTTGGGAGGACGAAAATGACCTAAATGTTCAACCAATGGCACAAAATCACTTATTGGATGCACAAGATTGGTTATAAACCCTAATTGGACGAGAATAAGCCTTGGGAGGACGAAAATGACCTAAATGTTCAACCAATGACACAAAGTCACTTATTGGATGCACAAGATTGGTTAAAAACCCTAATTGGAAGAGAATAAGCCTTGGGAGGACGAAAATGACTTAAATGTTGAACCAATGACACAAAATTACTTATTGGATGCACAAGATATGTTAAAAACCCTAATTAGAGGAGAATAAGCCTAGGGACGACGAAAATGACCTAAATGTTCAACCAATGACACAAAATCACTTATTGGATGCACAAGATTGGTTAAAACCCCTAATTGGACGAGAATAAGCCTAGTGAGGACGAAAATGACCTAAATGTTCAACCAAAGACACAAACGTACTTATTGGATGCACAAGATTGGTTAAAAACCGTAATTGGATGAGAGTAAGCCTAGGTAGGAAGAAAATGACCTAAATGTTCAACCAATGACTTAAATGTTCAACCAATGACACATAATCACTTATTGGATGCACAAGATTGGTTAAAAATCCTAATTGGACGAGATTAAGCCTAGGGAGGAGGAAAATGACCTAAATGTTCAACCAATGGCACAAAATCACTTATTGGATGCACAAGATTGGTTATAAACCCTAATTGGACGAGAATAAGCCTTGGGAGGACGAAAATGACCTAAATGTTCAACCAATGACACAAAATTACTTATTGGATGCACAAGATTGGTTAAAAACCCTAATAGGACGAGAATAAGCCTTGGGAGGACGAAAATGACCTAAATGTTCAACCAATGACACAAATGTACTTATTGGATGCACAAGATTGGTTAAAAACCCTAATTGGACGAGAATAAGCCTTCGGAGGACGAAAATGACCTAAATGTTCAACCAATGACACAAAATCACTTATTGGATGCACAATATTGGTTAAAAACCCTAATTGGATGAGAATAAGCCTTGGGAGGACGAAAATGACCTAAACGTTCAAACAATGACACAAAATCACTTATTGGATGCACAAGATTGGTTAAAAACCCTAATTGGACGAGAATAAGCCTTGGGAGGACGAAAATGACCTAAATGTTCAACCAATGACACAAAATCACTTATTGGATGCACAAGATTGGTTAAAAACTCTAATTGGAAGAGAATAAGCCTTGGGAGGACGAAAATGACCTAAATGTTCAACCAATGACACAAAATCACTTATTGGACGCACAAGATTGGTTAAAAACCCTAGTAGGACGAGAATAAGCATTGGGAGGACGAAAATGACCTAAATGTTCAACCAATGGCACAAAATCACTTATTGGATGCACAAGATTAGTTATAAACCCTAATTGGACGAGAATAAGCCTTGGGAGGACGAAAATGACCTAAATGTTCAACCAATGACACAAAATCACTTATTGGATGCACTTGATTGGTTAAAAACCCTAATTGGAAGAGAATAAGCGTTGGGAGGACGAAAATGACCTAAATGTTCAACCAATGACACAAAATCACTTATTGGATGCACAAGATTGGTTAAAAACCCTAATTGGAAGAGAATAAGCCTTGGGAGGACGAAAATGACCTAAATGTTCAACCAAAGACACAAACGTACTTATTGGATGCACAAGATTGGTTAAAAACCCTAATTGGATGAGAATAAGCCTAGGTAGGAAGAAAATGACCTAGATGTTCAACCAATGACACAAAATAACTTATTGGTAGCACAAGATTGGTTAAAAACCCTAATTGGACGAGAATAAGCCTAGGGAGGACGAAAATGACCTAAATGTTCAACCAACAACACAAAATCACTTATTGGTTGCACAAGATTGGTTAAAAACGTTAATTGGACGAGAATAAGCCTTGGGAGGATGAAAATCACCTAAATGTTCAACCAATGAAACAAAATCACTTATTGGATGCACAAGATTGGTTAAAAACCCTAATAGGACGAGAATAAGCCTTGGGAGGACGAAAATGACCTAAATGTTCAACCAATGACACAAAATCACTTATTGGATGCACAAGATTGGTTAAAAACCCTAATTGGAAGAGAATAAGCCTTGGGAGGACGAAGATGACCTAAATATTCAACCAATGACACAAAATCACTTATTGGATGCACAAGATTTGTTAAAAACCCTAATTAGATGAGAATAAGCCTAGGGAGGACGAGAATGACCTAAATGTTCAACCAATGACACAAAATCACTTATTGGATGCACAAGATTGGTTAAAAACCCCAATTGGACGAGAATAAGCCATGGGAGGACGAAAATGACCTAAATGTTCAACCAAAGACACAAACGTACTTATTGGATGCACAAGATTGGTTAAAAACCCTAATTGGATGAGAATAAGCCTAGGTAGGAAGAAAATGACCTAAATGTTCAACCAATGACACAAAATCACTTATTGGATGCACAAGATCAATTAAAAACCCTAATTGGATGAGAATAAGCCTAGGGAGGACGAAAAAGACCTAAATGTTCAGCCAAAGACACAAACATACTTATTGGATGCACAAGATTGGTTCAAAACCCTAATTGGATGGGAATAAGCCTAGGGAGGACGAAAATGACCTAAGTGTTTAACCAATGACACAAAATCACTTATTCGATGCACAAGATTGTTTAAAAACCCTAATTGGAAGAGAATAAGCCCAGGGAGGAGGAAAATGACCTAAATGTTCAACCAATGACACAAAATAACTTATTGGATG
>JBBPBP010000764.1:0-19481 GCA_037974735.1 Cicer chorassanicum
CATTTTTGTCCTCCGTAGGCTTATTCTCACCCAATTAGGGTTTTTAACCAATCTTCTGCATCCAATAAGTGATTTTGTGTCATTGGTTGAACATTTAGGTCATTTTCGTCCTCCCGAGGCTTATTCTTGTCCAATTAGGGTTTTTAACCAATCTTGTGCATCCAATAAGTGATTTTGTGTCATTGGGTGAACATGTAGGTCATTTTTGTCCTCCCAAGGCATATTCTCGTCCAATTAGGGTTTTTAACTAATCTTGTGCATCCAATAAGTTATTTTGTGTCATTGGTTGAACATTTAGGTCATTTTCCTCCTCCCTAGGCTTATTCTCTTCCAATTAGGGTTTTTAACCAATCTTGTGCATCGAATAAGTGATTTTGTGTCATTGATTAAACACTTAGATCATTTTCGTCCTCTCTAGGCTTATTCTCATCCAATTAGGGTTTTTAACCAATCTTGAGAATCCAATAAGTACTTTTGTGTCTTTGGCTGAACATTTAGGTCGTTTTCGTCCTCCCTAGGCTTATTCTCATCCAATTAGGGTTTTTAACCAATCTTGTGCATCCAATAAGTGATTTTTTGTCATTAGTTGAACATTTAGGTCATTTTCTTCCTACCTAGGCTTATTCTCATCCAATAAGGTTTTTTAACCAATCTTGTGCATCCAATAAGTACGTTTGTGTCTTTGGTTGAACATTTAGGTCATTTTCGTACTCACTAGGCTTATTCTCGTCCAATTAGGGTTTTTAACTAATCTTGTGCATCCAATAAGTGATTTTGTGTCATTGGTTGAACATTTAGGTCATTTTCGTCCTCCCTAGGCTTATTCTTATCTAATTAGGGTTTTTAACAAATCTTGTGCATCCAATAAGTGATTTTGTGTCATTGGTTGAACATTTAGGTCATTTTCGTCCTCCAATGGCTTATTCTCGTCCAATTAGGGTTTTTAACCAATCTTGTGCATCCAATAAGTGATTTTGTGTCATTGGTTGAACATTTAGGTCATTTTCGTCCTCCCACGGCTTATTCTCGTCCAATTAGGGTTTTTAACCAATCTTGTGCATCCAATAAGTGATTTTGTGTCATTGGTTGAACATTTAGGTCATTTTCTTCCTCCCAAGGCTTATTCTCGTCCAATTAGGGTTTTTAACCAATCTTTTGCATCCAATAAGTGATTTTGTGTCATTGGTTGAACATTTAGGTCATTTTCGTCCTCCCAAGGCTTATTCTCGTCCAATTAGGGTTTTTAACCAATCTTGTGCATCCAATAAGTAAATTTGTGTCATTGGTTGAACATTTAGTTCATTTTCGTCCTCCCAAGGTTTATTCTCGTCCAATTAGGGTTTTTAACCAATCTTGTGCATCCAATAAGTGATTTTGTGTCATTGGTTGAACATTTAGGTCATTTTCGTCCTCCCTAGGCTTATTCTCGTCCAATTAGGGTTTTTAACCAATCTTGTGCATCCAATAAGTACATTTGTGTCATTGGTTGAACATATAAGTCATTTTCGTCCTCCCTAGGCTTATTGTCGTCCAATAAGGGTTTTTAACCAACATGTGCATCCAATAAGTGATTTTGTGTCATTGGTTGAACATTTAGGTCATTTTCGTCCTCCCTATTCTTATTCTCGTCCAATTAGGGTTTTTAACCAATCTTGTGCATCCAATAAGTGATTTTGTGTCATTGGTTGAACATTTAGGTCATTTTCGTCCTCCATAGGATTATTCTCGTCCAATTAGGGTTTTTAACCAATCTTATGCATCCAATAAGTACATTTGTGTCATTGTTTGAACATTTAGGTCATTTTCGTCCTCCCAAGGTTTATTCTCGTCCAATTAGGGTTTTTAACCAATCTTGTGCATCCAATAAGTGATTTTGTGTCATTGGTTGAACATTTAGGTCATTTTCGTCCTCCCTAGGCTTATTCTCGTCCAATTAGGGTTTTTAACCAATCTTGTGCATCCAATAAGTACATTTGTGTCATTGGTTGAACCTTTAGGTTATTTTTGTCCTCCCAAGGCTTATTCTCGTCCAATTAGGGTTTTTAACCAATCTTGTGCATCCAATAAGTGATTTTGTGTCATTGGTTGAACATTTAGGTCATTTTCGTCCTCCCTAGGCTTATTCTCGTCCAATTAGGGTTTTTAACCAATCTTGTGCATCCAATAAGTGATTTTGTGTCATTGGTTGAACATTTAGGTCATTTTCGTCCTCCCTAGGCTTATTCTCGTCCAATTAGGGTTTTTAACCAATCTTGTGCATTCAATACGTGATTTTGTGTCATTGGTTGAACATTTAGGTCATTTTCGTCCTCCCAAGGCTTATTCTCTTCCAATTAGAGTTTTTAACCAATCTTGTGCATCCAATAAGTACATTTGTGTCACTGTTGAACATTTAGGTCATTTTCGTCCTCCCAAAGCTTATTCTCGTCCAATTAGGGTTTTTAACCAATCTTGTGCATCCAATAAGTGATTTTGTGTCATTGGTTGAACATTTAGGTCATTTTCGTCCTCCCTAAGCTTATTCTCGTCCAATTAGGGTTTTTAACCAATCTTGTGCATCCAATAAGTACTCTTGTGTCATTGGTTGAACATTTAGGTCATTTTCGTCCTCCCTAGGCTTATTCTCGTCCAATTAGGGTTTTTAACCAATCTTGTGCATCCAATAAGTGATTTTGTGTCATTGGTTGAACATTTAGGTCATTTTCGTCCTCCCTAGGCTTATTCTCGTCCAATTAGGGTTTTTAACCAATCTTGTGCGTCCAATAAGTACATTTGTGTCATTGGTTGAACATTTAGGTCATTTATGTCCTCCAAAAGCTTATTCTCGTCCAATTAGGGTTTTTAACCAATCTTGTGCATCCAATAAGTACATTTGTGTCATTGGTTGAACATTTAGGTCATTTATGTCCTCCAAAAGCTTATTCTCGTCCAATTAGGGTTTTTAACCAATCTTGTGCATCCAATAAGTGATTTTGTGACATTGGTTTAACTTTTAGGTCATTTTCGTCCTCCCTAGGCTTATTCTCGTCCAATTAGGGTTTTTAACCAATCTTGTGCATCCAATAAGTGATTTTGTGTCATTGGTTGAACATTTAGGTCATTTTCGTCCTCCCTAGGCTTATTCTCGTCCAATTAGGGTTTTTAACCAATCTTGTGAATCCATTAAATGATTTTGTGTCATTGGTTGAACATTTAGGTCATTTTCGTCCTCCCAAGGCTTATTCTAGTCCAATTAGGATTTTTAACCAATCTTGTGCATCCAATAAGTGATTTATTGCCATTGGTTGAACATGTAGGTCATTTTCGTCCTCTCAAGGCTTATTCTGGTCCAATTAGGGTTTTTAACAAATCTTGTGCATCCAATAAGTACATTTGTGTCATTGGTTGAACATTTAGGTCATTTTCGTCCTCCCTAGGCTTATTCTCGTCCAATTAGGGTTTTTAACCAATCTTGTGCATCCAATAAGTGATTTTGTGTCATTGGTTGAACATTTAGGTCATTTTCGTCCTCCCTAGGCTTATTCTCGTCCAATTAGGGTTTTTAACCAATCTTATGCATCCAATTAGTGATTTTGTGTCATTGGTTGAACATTTAGGTCATTTTCGTCCTTCCTAGGCTTATTTTCGTCCAATTAGGGTTTTAAACCAATCTTGTGCATCCAATAAGTACATTTGTGTCCTTGGTTGAACATTTAGGTCATTTTCGTCCTCCCAAGGCTTATTCTCATCCAATTAGGGTTTTTAATTTGTCTTGTGCATCCAATAAGTACATTTGTGTCATTGGTTGAACATTTAGGTCATTTTCGTCCTCCCTAGGCTTATTCTCGTCCAATTAGGGTTTTTAACCAATCTTGTGCATCCAATAAGTGATTTTGTGTCATTGGTTGAACATTTAGGTCATTTTCGTCCTCCCTAGGCTTATTCTCGTCCAATTAGGGTTTTTAACCAATCTTGTGCATCCAATAAGTACATTTGTGGCATTGGGTTAACATTTAGGTCATTTTCATCCTCCCTAGGCTTATTCTCGTCCAATTAGGGTTTTTAACCAATCTTGTGCATCCAATAAGTGATTTTGTGTCATTGGTTGAACATTTAGGTCATTTTCGTCCTCCCTAGGCTTATTCTCGTCCAATTAGGGTTTTTAACCAATCTTTTGCATCCAATAAGTACGTTTGTGTCATTGGTTGAACATTTAGGTCATTTTCATCCTCCCAAGGCTTATTCTCGTCCAATTAGGGTTTTTAACCAATCTTGTGCATCCAATAAGTGATTTTGTGTCATTGGTTGAACATTTAGGTCAATTTCGTCCTCCCAAGGCTTATTCTCGTCCAATTAGGGTTTTTAACCAATCTTGTGCATCCAATAAGTGATTTTGTGTCGTTGGTTGAACATTTAGGTCATTTTCGTCCTCCATAGGCTTATTCTCGTCCAATTAGGGTTTTTAACCAATCTTGTGCATCCAATAAGTGATTTTGTGTCGTTGGTTGAACATTTAGGTCATTTTCGTCCTCCCTAGGCTTATTCTCGTCCAATTAGGGTTTTTAACCAATCTTGTGCATCCAATAAGTACATTTGTGTCATTGGTTGAACATTTAGGTCATTTTCGTCCTCCCAAGGCTTATTCTCGTCCAATTAGGGTTTTTAACCAATCTTGTGCATCCAATAAGTACATTTGTGTCTTTGGTTGAACATTTAGGTCATTTTCGTCTTCGCAAGGCTTATTATCGTCCAATTAGGGGTTGTAACCAATCTTGTGCATCGAATAAGCGATTTTGTGTCATTGGTTGAACATTTAGGTCATTTTCGTCCTCCCAAGGCTTATTCTCGTCCAATTAGGGTTTTTCACCAATCTTGTGCAACATATAAGTACATTTGTGTCATTGGTTGAACATTTAGGTCATTTTCGTCCTCCCAAGGCTTATTCTCGTCCAATTAGGGTTTTTAACCAATCTTGTGCATCCAATAAGTGATTTTGTGTCATTGGTTGAACATTTAGGTCATTTTCGTCCTCCCTAGGCTTATTCTCGTCCAATTAGGGTTTTTAACCAATCTAGTACATCCAATAAGTACATTTGTGTCATTGGTTGAACATTTAGGTCATTTTCATCCTCCCTAGGCTTATTCTCGTCCAATTAGGGTTTTTAACCAATCTTGTGCATCCAATAAGTGATTTTGTGTCATTGGTTGAACATTTAGGTCATTTTCGTCCTCCCAAGTCTTATTCTCGTCCAATTAGGGTTTTTAACCAATCTTGTGCATCCAACAAGTGATTTTGTGCCATTGGTTGAACATTTAGGTCATTTTCGTCCTCCCAAGGCTTATTCTCGTCCAATTAGGGTTTTTAACCAATCTTGTGCATCCAATAAGTGCTTTTGTGTCACTTGTTGAACATTTAGGTCATTTTCGTCCTCCAATGGCTTATTCTCGTCCAATTAGGGTTTTTAACCAATCTTGTGCATCCAATAAGTGATTTTGTGTCATTGGTTGAACATTTAGGTCATTTTCGTCCTCCAATGGCTTATTCTCGTCCAATTAGGGTTTTTAATCAATCTTGTGCATCCAATAAGTGATTTTGTGTCATTGATTGAACATTTACGTCATTTTCGTCCTCCCTAGGCTTATTCTCATCCAATTAGGGTTTTTAACCAATCCTGTGCATCCAACATGTGATTTTGTGCTATTGGTTGAACATTTAGGTCATTTTCGTCCTCCCAAGGCTTATTCTCGTCCAATTAGGGTTTTTAACCAATCTTGTGCATACAATAAGTGATTTTGTGTCATTGGTTGAACATTTAGGTCATTTTCGTCCTCCAATGGCTTATTCTCGTCCAATTAGGGTTTTTAACCAATCTTGTGCATCCAATAAGTGATTTTGTGTCATTGGTTGAACATTTAGGTCATTTTCGTCCTCCCATGGCTTATTCTCGTCCAATTAGGGTTTTTAACCAATCTTGTGTATCCAATAAGTGATTTTGTGTCATTGGTTGAACATTTAGGTCATTTTCGTCCTCCCAAGGCTTATTCTCGTCCAATTAGGGTTTTTAACCAATCTTGTGCCTCCAATAAGTGATTTTGTGTCATTGGTTGAACATTTAGCTCATTTTCTTCCTCCCAAGGATTGTTCTCGTCCAATTAGGGTTTTTAACCAATCCTGTGTATCCAATAAGTTATTTTGTGTCATTGGTTGAACATTTACGTCATTTTCGTCCTCCCTAGGTTTATTCTCATCCAATTAGGATTTTTAACCAATCTTGTGCATCCAATAAGTGATTTTGTGCCATTGGTTGAACATTAAGTTCATTTTCATCCTCCAATGGCTTATTCTCGTCCAATTAGGGTTTTTAACCAATCCTGTGTATCCAATAAGTGATTTTGTGTCATTGGTTGAACATTTAGGTCATTTTCGTCCTCCCAAGGCTTATTCTCGTCCAATTAGGGTTTTTAACCAATCTTGTGCATCCAACAAGTGATTTTGTGCCATTGGTTGAACATTTAGGTCATTTTTCTCCTCCCAAGGCTTATCTCGTCCAATTAGGGTTTTTAACCAATCTTGCATCCAATAAGTGATTTTGTGTCATTGGTTGAACATTTAGGTCATTTTCGTCAGCCCAAGGCTTATTGTCGTCCAATTAGGGTTTTTAACCAATCTTGTGAATCCAATAAGTGATTTTGTGTCATTGGTTGAACATTTAGGTCATTTTCGTCAGCCCAAGGCTTATTCTCGTCCAATTAGGGTTTTTAACCAATCTTGTGCATCCAATAATTGATTTTGTGTCATTGGTTGAACATTTAGGTCATTTTTGTCCTCCGTAGGCATATTCTCACCCAATTAGGGTTTTTAACCAATCCTGTGGATCCAATAAGTTATTTTGTGTCATTGGTTGAACATTTACGTCATTTTCGTCCTCCCTAGGTTTATTCTCATCCAATTAGGGTTTTTAACCAATCTTGTGCAACCAATAAGTTATTTTGTGTCATTGGTTGAACATTTAGGTTATTTTCGTCCTCCCAAGGCTTATTCTCGTCCAATTAGGGTTTTTAACCAATCTTGTGCATCCAATAAGTGATTTTGTGTCATTGGTTGAACATTTAGGTCATTTTCATCCTCCAATGGCTTATTCTCGTCCAATTAGGGTTTTTAACCAATCTTGTGCATCCAATAAATGATTTTGTGTCATTGGTTGAACATTTAGCTCATTTTCTTCCTCCCAAGGCTTGTTCTCGTCCAATTAGGGTTTTTAACCAATCCTGTGTATCCAATAAGTGATTTTGTGTCATTGGTTGAACATTTAGGTCATTTTCGTCCTCCCAAGGCTTATTCTCGTCCAATTAGGGTTTTAACCAATCTTGTGCATCCAACAAGTGATTTTGTGCCATTGGTTGAACATTTAGGTCATTTTTGTCCTCCCAAGGTTTATCTCGTCCAATTAGGGTTTTTAACCAATCTTGCATCCAATAAGTGATTTTGTGTCATTGGTTGAACATTTAGGTCATTTTCGTCAGCCCAAGGCATATTGTCGTCCAATTAGGGTTTTTAACCAATCTTGTGAATCCAATAAGTGATTTTGTGTCATTGGTTGAACATTTAGGTCATTTTCGTCAGCCCAAGGCTTATTCTCGTCCAATTAGGGTTTTTAACCAATCTTGTGCATCCAATAATTGATTTTGTGTCATTGGTTGAACATTTAGGTCATTTTGGTCCTCCGTAGGCTTATTCTCACCCAATTAGGGTTTTTAACCAATCCTGTGTATCCAATAAGTTATTTTGTGTCATTGGTTGAACATTTACGTCATTTTCGTCCTCCCTAGGCTTATTCTCATCCAATTAGGGTTTTTAACCAATCTTGTGCATCCAACAAGTGATTTTGTGCCATTTGTTGAACATTTAGGTCATTTTCGTCCTCCCAAGGCTTATTCTCGTCCAATTAGGGTTTTTAACCAACCTTGTGCATCCAATAAGTGATTTTGTGTTGTTGGTTGAACATTTAGGTCATTTTCGTCAGCCCAAGGCTTATTCTCGTCCAATTAGGGTTTTTAACCAATCGTGTGAATCCAATAATTGATTTTGTGTCATTGGTTGAACATTAAGCTCATTTTCGTCCTCCGTAGGCTTATTCTCACCCAATTAGGGTTTTTAACCAATCCTGTGTATCCAATAAGTTATTTTGTGTCATTGGTTGAACATTTACGTCATTTTCGTCCTCCCTAGGCTTATTCTCATCCAATTAGGGTTTTTAACCAATGTTGTGCATCCAACAAGTGATTTTATGCCATTGGTTGAACATTTAGGTCATTTTCGTCCTCCCAAGGCTTATTCTCGTCCAATTAGGGTTTTTAACCCATCTTGTGCATCCAATAAGTGATTTTGTGTCATTGGTTGAACATTTAGGTCATTTTCATCCTCCAATGGCTTATTCTCGTCTAATTAGGGTTTTTAACCAATCTTGTGCATCCAATAAGTGATTTTGTGTCATTGGTTGAACATTTAGGTCATTTTCGTCCTCCAATGGCTTATTCTCGTCCAATTAGGGTTTTTAACCAATCTTGTGCATCCAATAAGTGATTTTGTGTCATTGGTTGAACATTTAGGTCATTTTCGTCCTCCCTAGGCTTATTCTCGTCCAATTAGGGTTTTTAACCAATCTTGTGCATCCAATAAGTGATTTTGTGTCATTGGTTGAACATTTAGCTCATTTTCTTCCTCCCAAGCCTTGTTCTCGTCCAATTAGGAATTTTAACCAATCTTGTGCATCCAATAAGTGATTTTGTGTTGTTGGTTGAACATTTAGGTCATTTTCGTCAGCCCAAGGCTTATTCTCGTCCAATTAGGATTTTTAACCAATCTAGTGCATCCAATAAGTGATTTTGTGTCATTGGTTGAATATTTAGGTCATTTTCGTCAGCCCAAGGCTTATTCTCGTCAAATTAGGGTTTTTAACCAATCTTGTGCATCCAATAATTGATTTTGTGTCATTGGTTGAACATTTAGGTCATTTTTTTCCTCCGTAGGCTTATTCTCACCCAATTAGGGTTTTTAACCAATCCTGTGTATCCAATAAGTTATTTTGTGTCATTGGTTGAACATTTAGGTTATTTTCGTCCTCCAATGGCTTATTCTCGTCCAATTAGGGTTTTTAACCAATCTTGTGCATCCAATAAGTGATTTTGTGTCATTGGTTGAACATTTAGGTCATTTTCGTCCTCCAATGGCTTATTCTCGTCCAATTAGGGTTTTTAACCAATCTTGTGCATCCAATAAGTGATTTTGTGTCATTGGTTGAACATTTAGGTCATTTTTGTCCTCCAATGGCTTATTCTCGTCCAATTAGGGTTTTTAACCAATCTTGTGCATCCAATAAGTGATTTTGTGTCATTGGTTGAACATTTAGCTCATTTTCTTCCTCCCAAGGCTTGTTCTCGTCCAATTAGGGTTTTCAACCAATCTTGTGCATCCAATAAGTGATTTTGTGTTGTTGGTTGAACATTTAGGTCATTTTCGTCATCCCAAGGCTTATTCTCGTCCAATTAGGGTTTTTAACCAATCGTGTGCATCCAATCATTGATTTTGTGTCATTGGTTGAACATTAAGCTCATTTTCGTCCTCTATAGGCTTATTCTCACCCAATTAGGGTTTTTAACCAATCCTGTGTATCCAATAAGTTATTTTGTGTCATTGATTGAACATTTACGTCATTTTCGTCCTCCCTAGGCTTATTCTCATCCAATTAGGGTTTTTAACCAATCCTGTGCATCCAACATGTGATTTTGTGCTATTGGTTGAACATTTAGGTCATTTTCGTCCTCCCAAGGCTTATTCTCGTCCAATTAGGGTTTTTAACCAATCTTGTGCATACAATAAGTGATTTTGTGTCATTGGTTGAACATTTAGGTCATTTTCGTCCTCCAATGGCTTATTCTCGTCCAATTAGGGTTTTTAACCAATCTTGTGCATCCAATAAGTGATTTTGTGTCATTGGTTGAACATTTAGGTCATTTTCGTCCTCCAATTGCTTATTCTCGTCCAATTAGGGTTTTTAACCAATCTTGTGCATCCAATAAGTGATTTTGTGTCATTGGTTGAACATTTAGGTCATTTTCGTCCTCCCAAGGCTTATTCTCGTCCAATTAGGGTTTTTAACCAATCTTGTGCATCCAACAAGTGATTTTATGTCATTGGTTGAACATTTATGTCATTTTTGTCCACCCTAGTCTTATTCTCGTCCAATTAGGGTTTTTAACCAATCTTGTGCATCCAATAAGTGATTTTGTGTCATTGGTTGAACATTTAGGTCATTTTCGTCCTCCCTAGGCTTATTCTCGTCCAATTAGGGTTTTTAACCAATCTTGTGCATCCAATAAGTGATTTTGTGTCATTGGTTGAACATTTAGGTCATTTTCGTCCTCCCTAGGCTTATTCTCGTCCAATTAGGGTTTTTAACCAATCTTGTGCATTCAATACGTGATTTTGTGTCATTGGTTGAACATTTAGGTCATTTTCGTCCTCCCAAGGCTTATTCTCTTCCAATTAGAGTTTTTAACCAATCTTGTGCATCCAATAAGTACATTTGTGTCACTGTTGAACATTTAGGTCATTTTCGTCCTCCCAAAGCTTATTCTCGTCCAATTAGGGTTTTTAACCAATCTTGTGCATCCAATAAGTGATTTTGTGTCATTGGTTGAACATTTAGGTCATTTTCGTCCTCCCAACGCTTATTCTCGTCCAATTAGGGTTTTTAACCAATCTTGTGCATCCAATAAGTACATTTCTGTCATTGGTTGAACATTTAGGTCATTTTCGTCCTCCCAAGGCTTATTCTCGTCCAATTAGGGTTTTTAACCAATCTTGTGCATCCAATAAGTGATTTTGTGTTATTGGTTGAACATTTAGGTCATTTTTGTCATCCGAAGGCTTATTCTCGTCGAATTAGGGTTTTTAACCAATCTTGTGCATCCAATAAGTACATTTGTGTCATTGGTTGAACATTTAGGTCATTTTCGTCCTCCCAAGGCTTATTCTCGTCCAATTAGGGTTTTTAACCAATCTTGTGCATCCAATAAGTACATTTGTGTCATTGGTTGATCATTTAGGTCATTTTCGTCCTCCCAATTCTTATTCTCGTCCAGTTAGGGTTTTTAACCAATCTTGTGCATCCAATAAGTACATTTGTGTCATTGGTTGAACATTTAGGTCATTTTCGTCCTCCCAAGGCTTATTCTCGTCCAATTAGGGTTTTTAACCAATCTTGTGCATCCAATAAGTACATTTGTGTCATTGGTTGAACATTTAGGTCATTTTCGTCCTCCCAAGGCTTATTCTCGTCCAATTAGGGTTTTTAACCAATCTTGTGCATCCAATAAGTACATTTGTGTCCTTGGTTGAACATTTAGGTCATTTTCGTCCTCCGAAGGCTTATTCTCGTCCAATTACGGTTTTTAACCAATCTTGTGCATCCAATAAGTACATTTGTGTCATTGGTTGAACATTTAGGTCATTTTCGTCCTCCCAAGGCTTATTTTCGTCCAATTAGAGTTTTTAACCAATCTTGTGCATCCAATAAGTACATTTGTGTCATTGGTTGAACATTTAGGACATTTTCGTCCTCCCAAGGTTTATAATCGTCCAGTTAGGGTTTTTAACCAATCTTGTGCATCCAATAAGTACATTTGTGTCATTGGTTGAACATTTAGGTCATTTTCGTCCTCCCAAGGCTTATTCTCGTCCAATTAGGGTTTTTAACCAATCTTGTGCATCCAATAAGTACATTTGTGTCATTGGTTGAACATTTAGGTCATTTTCGTCCTCCCAAGGCTTATTCTCGTCCAATTAGGGTTTTTAACCAATCTTGTGCATCCAATAAGTACATTTGTGTCGTTGGTTCAACATTTAGGTCATTTTCGTCCTCCCAAGGCTTATTCTCGTCCAATTAGGGTTTTTAACCAATCTTGTGCATCCAATAAGTACATTTGTGTCATTGGTTGAACATTTAGGTCATTTTCGTCCTCCCAAGGCTTATTCTCGTCCAATTAGGGTTTTTAACCAATCTTGTGCATCCAATAAGTACATTTGTGTCATTGGTTGAACATTTAGGTCATTTTCGTCCTCCTAAGGCTTATTCTCGACCAATTACAATTTTTAACCAATCTTGTGCATCCAATAAGTGATTTTGTGTCATTGGTTGAACATTTAGGTCATTTTCGTCCTCCCAAGGCTTATTCTCATCCAATTAGGGTTTTTCTCCAATATTGTGCATCCAATAAGTGATTTTGTGTCATTGGTTGAACATTTAGGTCATTTTCGTCCTCCCAAGGCTTATTCTCGTCCAATTAGGGTTTTTAACCAATCTTGTGCATCCAATAAGTACATTTGTGTCATTGGTTGAACATTTAGGTCATTTATGTCCTCTAAAAGTTGATTCTCGTCCAATTAGGGTTTTTAACCAATCTTGTGCATCCAATAAGTGATTTTGTGTCATTGGTTGAACATTTAGGTCATTTTCGTCCTCCCTAGGCTTATTCTCGTCCAATTAGGGTTTTTAACCAATCTTGTGCATCCAATAAGTGATTTTGTGTCATTGGTTGAACATTTAGGTCATTTTCGTCCTCCCTAGGCTTCTTCTCGTCCAATTAGGGTTTTTAACCAATCTTGTGCATCCAATAAGTGATTTTGTGTCATTGGTTGAACATTTAGGTCATTTTCGTCCTCCCTAGGCTTATTCTCGTCCAATTAGGGTTTTTAACCAATCTTGTGCATCCAATAAGTGATTTTGTGTCATTGGTTGAACATTTAGGTCATTTTCGTCCTCCAATGGCTTATTCTCGTCCAATTAGGGTTTTTAACCAATCTTGTGCATCCAATAAGTGATTTTGTGTCATTGGTTGAACATTTAGGTCATTTTCGTACTCCCAAGGCCTTTTCTCGTCCAATTAAAGTTTTTAACCAATCTTGTGAATCCAATAAGTCATTTTGTGTTGTTGGTTGAACATTTAGGTCATTTTCGACCTCCCTAGGCTTATTCTCGTCCAATTAGGGTTTTTAACCAATCTTGTGCATCCAATAAGTGATTTTGTGTCATTGGTTGAACATTTAGGTCATTTTCGTCCTCCCGAGGCTTATTCTTGTCCAATTAGGGTTTTTAACCAATCTTGTGCATCCAATAAGTGATTTTGTGTCATTGGTTGAACATGTCGGTCATTTTTGTCCTCCCAAGGCTTATTCTCGTCCAATTAGGGTTTTTAACTAATCTTGTGCATCCAATAAGTTATTTTGTGTCATTGGTTGAACATTTAGGTCATTTTCCTCCTCCCTAGGCTTATTCTCTTCCAATTAGGGTTTTTAACCAATCTTGTGCATCGAATAAGTGATTTTGTGTCATTGGTTAAACACTTAGGTCATTTTCGTCCTCCCTAGGCTTATTCTCATCCAATTAGGGTTTTTAACCAATCTTGTGCATCCAATAAGTGATTTTTTGTCATTAGTTGAACATTTAGGTCATTTTCTTCCTACCTAGGCTTATTCTCATCCAATAAGGTTTTTTAACCAATCTTGTGCATCCAATAAGTACGTTTGTGTCTTTGGTTGAACATTTAGGTCATTTTCGTACTCACTAGGCTTATTCTCGTCCAATTAGGGTTTTTAACTAATCTTGTGCATCCAATAAGTGATTTTGTGTCATTGGTTGAACATTTAGGTCATTTTCGTCCTCCCTAGGCTTATTCTTATCTAATTAGGGTTTTTAACAAATCTTGTGCATCCAATAAGTGATTTTGTGTCATTGGTTGAACATTTAGGTCATTTTCGTCCTCCAATGGCTTATTCTCGTCCAATTAGGGTTTTTAACCAATCTTGTGCATCCAATAAGTGATTTTGTGTCATTGGTTGAACATTTAGGTCATTTTTGTCCTCCAATGGCTTATTCTCGTCCAATTAGGGTTTTTAACCAATCTTGTGCATCCAATAAGTGATTTTGTGTCATTGGTTGAACATTTAGCTCATTTTCTTCCTCCCAAGGCTTGTTCTCGTCCAATTAGGGTTTTCAACCAATCTTGTGCATCCAATAAGTGATTTTGTGTTGTTGGTTGAACATTTAGGTCATTTTCGTCAGCCCAAGGCTTATTCTCGTCCAATTAGGGTTTTTAACCAATCGTGTGCATCCAATCATTGATTTTGTGTCATTGGTTGAACATTAAGCTCATTTTCGTCCTCTATAGGCTTATTCTCACCCAATTAGGGTTTTTAACCAATCCTGTGTATCCAATAAGTTATTTTGTGTCATTGATTGAACATTTACGTCATTTTCGTCCTCCCTGGGCTTATTCTCATCCAATTAGGGTTTTTAACCAATCCTGTGCATCCAACATGTGATTTTGTGCTATTGGTTGAACATTTAGGTCATTTTCGTCCTCCCAAGGCTTATTCTCGTCCAATTAGGGTTTTTAACCAATCTTGTGCATACAATAAGTGATTTTGTGTCATTGGTTGAACATTTAGGTCATTTTCGTCCTCCAATGGCTTATTCTCGTCCAATTAGGGTTTTTAACCAATCTTGTGCATCCAATAAGTGATTTTTTGTCATTGGTTGAATATTTAGGTCATTTTCGTCCTCCCAAGGCTTATCTCGTCCAATTAGGGTTTTTAACCAATCTTGCATCCAATAAGTGATTTTGTGTCATTGGTTGAGCATTTAGGTCATTTTCGTCAGCCCAAGGCTTATTCTCGTCTAATTAGGGTTTTTAACCAATCTTGTGCATCCAATAAGTGATTTTGTGTCATTGGTTGAACATTTAGGTCATTTTCGTCAGCCCAAGGCTTATTCTCGTCCAATTAGGGTTTTTAACCAATCTTGTGCATCCAATAATTGATTTTGTGTCATTGGTTGAACATTTAGGTCATTTTTGTCCTCCGTAGGCTTATTCTCACCCAATTAGGGTTTTTAACCAATCTTCTGCATCCAATAAGTGATTTTGTGTCATTGGTTGAACATTTAGGTCATTTTCGTCCTCCCGAGGCTTATTCTTGTCCAATTAGGGTTTTTAACCAATCTTGTGCATCCAATAAGTGATTTTGTGTCATTGGGTGAACATGTAGGTCATTTTTGTCCTCCCAAGGCTTATTCTCGTCCAATTAGGGTTTTTAACTAATCTTGTGCATCCAATAAGTTATTTTGTGTCATTGGTTGAACATTTAGGTCATTTTCCTCCTCCCTAGGCTTATTCTCTTCCAATTAGGGTTTTTAACCAATCTTGTGCATCGAATAAGTGATTTTGTGTCATTGGTTAAACACTTAGGTCATTTTCGTCCTCCCTAGGCTTATTCTCATCCAATTAGGGTTTTTAACCAATCTTCTGCATCCAATAAGTAAGTTTGTGTCTTTGGCTGAACATTTAGGTCTTTTTCGTCCTCCCTAGGCTTATTCTCATCCAATTAGGGTTTTTAACCAATCTTGTGCATCCAATAAGTTATTTTGTGTCATTGGTTGAACATTTAGGTCATTTTCGTCCTCCCAAGGCTTATTCTCGTCCAATTAGGGTTTTTAACCAATCTTGTGCATCCAATTAGTACATTTGTGTCATTGGTTGAACATTTAGGTTATTTTCGTCCTCCCTAGGCTTATTCTAGTCCAATTAGGGTTTTAAACCAATCTTGTGCATCCAATAAGTACATTTGTGTCATTGGTTGAACATTTAGGTCATTTTCGTCCTCCCAAGGCTTATTCTCGTCCAATTAGGGTTTTTAACCAATCTTGTGCATCCAATAAGTACATTTGTGTCATTGGTTGAACATTTAGGTCATTTTCGTCCTCCCAAGGCTTATTCTCGTCCAATTAGGGTTTTTAACCAATCTTGTGCATCCAATAAGTACATTTGTGTCGTTGGTTCAACATTTAGGTCATTTTCGTCCTCCCAAGGCTTATTCTCGTCCAATTAGGGTTTTTAACCAATCTTGTGCATCCAATAAGTACGTTTGTGTCATTGGTTGAACATTTAGGTCATTTTCGTCCTCCCAAGGCTTATTCTCGTCCAATTAGGGTTTTTAACCAATCTGGTGCATCCAATAAGTACATTTGTGTCATTGGTTGAACATTTAGGTCATTTTCGTCCTCCCAAGGCTTATTCTCGTCCAATTAGGGTTTTTAACCAATCTTGTGCATCCAATAAGTACATTTGTGTCATTGGTTGAACATTTAGGTCATTTTCGTCCTCCCAAGGCTTATTCTCGTCCAATTAGGGCGTTTAACCAATCTTGTGCATCCAATAAGTACATTTGTGTCATTGGTTGAACATTTAGGTCATTTTCGTCCTCCCAAGGCTTATTCTCGTCCAATTAGGGTTTTTAACCAATCTTGTGCATCCAATAAGTACATTTGTGTCATTGGTTGAACATTTAAGTCATTTTCGTCCTCCCAAGGTTTATTCTCGTCCAATTAGGGTTTTTAACCAATCTTGTGTATCCAATAAGTGATTTTGTGTCATTGGTTGAACATTTAGGTCATTTTCGTCCTCACAAGGCTTATTCTCTTCCAATTAGGGATTTTAACCAATCTTGTGCATACAATAAGTGATTTTGTGTCATTGGTTGAACATTTAGGTCATTTTCGTTCTCCCAAGGCTTATTCTCGTCCAATTAGGGTTTTTAACCAATCTTGTGCATCCAATAAGTACATTTGTGTCATTGGTTGAACATTTAGGTCATTTTCGTCCTCCCAAGGCTTATTCTCGTCCAATTAGGGTTTTTAACCAATCTTGTGCATCCAATAAGTACATTTGTGTCATTGGTTGAACATTTAGGTCATTTTCGTCCTCCCAAGGCTTATTCTCGTCCAATTAGGGTTTTTAACCAATCTCTTGCATCCAATAAGTACATTTGTGTCATTGGTTGAACATTTAGGTCATTTTAATCCTCCCAAGGCTTATTCTCGTCCAATTAGGGTTTTTAACCAATCTTGTGCATCCAATAATTGATTTTGTGTCATTGGTTGAACATTTAGGTCATTTTCGTCCTCCAGAGGCTTATTCTCGTCCAATTAGGGTTTTTAACCAATCTTGTGCATCCAATAAGTACATTTGTGTCATTGGTTGAATATTTAGGTCATTTTCGTCCTCCCAAGGCTTATTCTCGTCCAATTAGGGTTTTTAACCAATCTTGTGCATCCAAAAAGAACATTTGTGTCATTGGTTGAACATTTAGGTCATTTTCGTCCTCCCAAGGCTTATTCTCGTCCAATTAGGGTTTTTAACCAATCTTGTGCATCCAATAAGTACATTTGTGTCATTGGTTGAACATTTAGGTCATTTTCGTCCTCCCACGGATTATTCTCGTCCAATTAGAGTTTTTAACCAATCTTGTGCATCCAATAAGTGATTTTGTGTCGCTGGTTGAACATTTAGGTCATTTTCGTCCTCCCAAGGCTTATTCTCGTCCAATTAGGGTTTTTAACCAATCTTGTGCATCCAATAAGTACATTTGTGTCATTGGTTGAACATTTAGGTCATTTTCGTCCTCCCAAGGCTTATTCTCGTCCAATTAGGGTTTTTAACCAATCTTGTGCATCCAATAAGTACATTTGTGTCATTGGTTGAACATTTAGGTTATTTTCGTCCTCCCAAGGCTTATTCCAGTTCAATTAGGGTTTTTAACCAATCTTGTGCATCCAATAAGTACATTTGTGTCATTGGTTGAACATTTAGGTCATTTTCGTCCTCCCAAGGCTTATTCTCGTCCAATTAAGGTTTTTAACCAACCTTGTGCATCCAATAAGTACATTTGTGTCATTGGTTGAACATTTAGGTCATTTTCGTCCTCCCAAGGCTTATTCTCGTCCAATTAGGGTTTTTAACCAATCTTGTGCATCCAATAAGTACATTTGTGTCATTGGTTGAACATTTAGGTCATTTTCGTCCTCCCAAGGCTTATTCTCGTCCAATTAGAGTTTTTAACCAATCTTGTGCATCCAATAAGTGATTTTGTGTCATTGGTTGAACATTCAGGTCATTTTCGTCCTCCCAAGGCTTATTCTCGTCCAATTAGGGTTTTTAACCAATCTTGTGCATCCAATAAGTGATTTTGTGTCATTGGTTGAACATTTAGGTCATTTTCGTCCTCCCAAGGCTTATTCTCGTCCAACTAGGGTTTTTAACCAATCTTGTGCATCCAATAAGTGATTTTGTGTCATTGGTTGAACATTTAGGTCATTTTCGTCCTCCAATGGCTTATTCTCGTCCAATTAGGGTTTTTAACCAATCTTGTGCATCCAATAATTGATTTTGTGTCATTGGTTGAACATTTAGGTCATTTTCATCCTCCGTAGGCTTATTCTCACCCAATTAGGGTTTTTAACCAATCCTTTGTATCCAATAAGTTATTTTGTGTCATTGGTTGAACATTTACGTCATTTTCGTCCTCCCTAGGCTTATTCTCATCCAATTAGGGTTTTTAACCAATCTTGTGCATCCAACAAGTAATTTTGTGCCATTGGTTGAACATTTAGGTCATTTTCGTCCTCCCAAGGCTTATTCTCGTCCAATTAGGGTTTTTAACCAATCTTGTGCATCCAATAAGTGATTTTGTGTCATTGGTTGAACATTTAGGTCATTTTCGTCCTCCCGAGGCTTATTCTTGTCCAATTAGGGTTTTTAACCAATCTTGTGCATCCAATAAGTGATTTTGTGTCATTGGTTGAACATGTCGGTCATTTTTGTCCTCCCAAGGCTTATTCTCGTCCAATTAGGGTTTTTAACTAATCTTGTGCATCCAATAAGTTATTTTGTGTCATTGGTTGAACATTTAGGTCATTTTCCTCCTCCCTAGGCTTATTCTCTTCCAATTAGGGTTTTTAACCAATCTTGTGCATCGAATAAGTGATTTTGTGTCATTGGTTAAACACTTAGGTCATTTTCGTCCTCCCTAGGCTTATTCTCATCCAATTAGGGTTTTTAACCAATCTTGAGAATCCAATAAGTACTTTTGTGTCTTTGGCTGAACATTTAGGTCTTTTTCGTCCTCCCTAGGCTTATTCTCATCCAATTAGGGTTTTTAACCAATCTTGTCCATCCAATAAGTGATTTTTTGTCATTAGTTGAACATTTAGGTCATTTTCGTCCTTCCAAGGCTTATTCTCGTCCTATTAGGGTTTTTAACCAATCTTGTGCATCCAATAAGTGATTTTGTGTCATTGGTTGAACATTTAGGTCAATTTCGTCAGCCCAAGGCTTATTCTCGTCCAATTAGGGTTTTTAACCAATCTTGTGCATCCAATAAGTGATTTTGTGTCATTGGTTGAACATTTATGTCAGTTTCGTACTCCCAAGGCCTTTTCTCGTCCATTTAAAGTTTTTAACCAATCTTGTGCATCCAATAAGTGATTTTGTGTTGTTGGTTGAACATTTAGGTCATTTTCGTCCTCCCTAGGCTTATTCTCGTCCTATTAGGGTTTTTAACCAATCTTGTGCATCCAATAAGTGATTTTGTGTCATTGGTTGAACAT
>JBBPBP010000764.1:19491-31989 GCA_037974735.1 Cicer chorassanicum
TCCAATTAGGGTTTTTAACCAATCTTGTGCATCCAATAAGTGATTTTGTGTCATTGGTTGAACATGTAGGTCATTTTCATCCTCCCAAGGCTGATTCTCGTCCAATTAGGGTTTTTAACCAATCTTGTGCATCCAATAAGTTTTTTTGTGTCATTGGTTGAACATTTAGGTCATGTTCCTCCTCCCTAGGCTTATTCTCTTCCAATTAGGGTTTTTAACCAATCTTGTGCATCAAATAAGTGATTTGTGTCATTGGTTAAACACTTAGGTCATTTTCGTCCTCCCTAGGCTTATTCTCATCCAATTAGGGTTTTTAACCAATCTTGAGAATCCAATAAGTACTTTTGTGTCTTTGGCTGAACATTTAGGTCTTTTTCATCCTCCCTAGGCTTATTCTCATCCAATTAGGGTTTTTAACCAATCTTGTGCATCCAATAAGTGATTTTTTGTCATTAGTTGAACATTTAGGTCATTTTCTTCCTACCTAGGCTTATTCTCATCCAATTAGGTTTTTTAACCAATCTTGTGCATCCAATAAGTACGTTTGTGTCATTGGTTGAACATTTAGGTCATTTTCGTCCTCCCTAGGCTTATTCTTATCTAATAAGGGTTTTTAACAAATCTTGTGCATCCAATAAGTTATTTTGTGTCATTGGTTGAACATTTAGGTCATTTTTGTCCTCCCAAGGCTTATTCTCTTCCAATTAGGGTTTTAAACCAATCTTGTGCATCCAATAAGTGATTTTGTGTCATTGGGTGAACATTTAGGTCATTTTCGTCCTCCCAAGGCTTATTCTCGTCCAATTAGGGTTTATAACCAATCTTGTGCATCCAATAAGTGATTTTGTGCCATTGGTTGAACATTTAGGTCATTTTCGTCCTCCCAAGGCTTATTCTCGTCCTATTAGGGTTTTTAACCAATCTTGTGCATCCAATAAGTGATTTTGTGTCATTGGTTGAACATTTAGGTCATTTTTGTCCTCCCAAGGCTTATTCTCGTCCAATTAGGGTTTTTAACCAATCTTGTGCATCCAATAACTACATTTGTGTCATTGGTTGAACATTTAGGTCATTTTCGTCCTCCCAAGGCTTATTCTCGTCCAATTAGGGCTTTTAACCAATCTTGTGCATCCAATAAGTACATTTGTGTCATTGGTTGAACATTTAGGTCATTTTCGTCCTCCCAAGGCTTATTCTCGTCCAATTAGGGTTTTTAACCAATCTTGTGCATCCAATAAGTACATTTGTGTCATTGGTTGAACATTTAAGTTATTTTCGTCCTCCCAAGGCTTATTCTCGTCCAATTAGGGTTTTTAACCAACTTGTGCATCCAATAAGTACATTTGTGTCATTGGTTGAACATTTAGGTCATTTTCGTCCTCCCAAGGCTTATTCTCGTCCAATTAGGGTTTTTAACCAATCTTGTGCATCCAATAAGTGATTTTGTGTCATTGGTTGAACATTTAGGTCATTTTCGTCCTCCCAAGTCTTTTTCTCGTCCAATTAGGGTTTTTAACCAATCTTGTGCATCCAATAAGTGATTTTGTGTCATTGTTTGAACATTTAGGTCATTTTCGTCCTCCCAAGGCTTATTCTCGTCCAATTAGGGTTTTTAACCAATCTTGTGCATCCAATAAGTGATTTTGTGTCATTGGTTGAACATTTAGGTCATTTCCGTCCTGCCAAGGCTTATTCTCGTCCAATTAGGGTTTTTAACCAATCTTGTGCATCCAATAAGTGATTTTGTGTCATTGGTTGAACATTTAGGTCATTTTCGTCCTCCCAAGGCTTATTCTCGTCCTATTAGGGTTTTTAACCAATCTTGTGCATCCAATAAGTGATTTTGTGTCATTGGTTGAACATTTAGGTCATTTTCGTCCTCCCAAGGCTTATTCTCGTCCAATTAGGGTTTATAACCAATCTTGTGCATCCAATAAGTGATTTTGTGCCATTGGTTGAACATTTAGGTCATTTTCGTCCTCCCAAGGCTTATTCTCGTAGAATTAGGGTTTATAACCAATCTTGTGCATCCAATAAGTGATTTTGTGCCATTGGTTGAACATTTAAGTCATTTTCGTCCTCCCAAGGCTTATTCTCGTCCTATTAGGTTTTTTAACCAATCTTGTGCATCCAATAAGTGATTTTGTGTCATTGGTTGAACATTTAGGTCATTTTCGTCCTCCCAAGGCTTATTCTCTTCCAATTAGGGTTTTTAACCAATCTTTTTCATCCAATAAGTGATTTTGTGTCATTGGTTGAACATTTCGGTCATTTTCGTCCTCCCAAGGCTTATTCTCGTCTAATTAGGGTTTATAACCAATCTTGTGCATCCAATAAGTGATTTTGTGCCATTGGTTGAACATTTAGGTCATTTTCGTCCTCCCAAGGCTTATTCTCGTCCTATTAGGGTTTTTAACCAATCTTGTGCATCCAATAAGTGATTTTGTGTCATTGGTTGAATATTTAGGTCATTTTCGTCCTCCAATGGCTTATTCTCGTCCAATTAGGGTTTTTAACCAATCTTGTGCATCCAGTAAGTGATTTTGTGTCATTGGTTGAACATCTAGGTCATTTTCGTCCTCCCAAGGCTTATTCTCGTCCTATTAGGGTTTTTAACCAATCTTGTGCATCCAATAAGTGATTTTGTGTCATTGGTTGAACATGTAGGTCATTTTCATCCTCCCTAGGCTTATTCTCTTCCAATTAGGGTTTTTAACCAATCTTGTGCATCGAATAAGTGATTTTGTGTCATTGGTTAAACACTTAGGTCATTTTCGTCCTCCCTAGGCTTATTCTCATCCAATTAGGGTTTTTAACCAATCTTGAGAATCCAATAAGTACTTTTGTGTCTTTGGCTGAACATTTAGGTCTTTTTCGTCCTCCCTAGGCTTATTCTCATCCAATTAGGGTTTTTAACCAATCTTGTCCATCCAATAAGCGATTTTTTGTCATTAGTTGAACATTTAGGTCATTTTCGTCCTTCCAAGGCTTATTCTCGTCCTATTAGGGTTTTTAACCAATCTTGTGCATCCAATAAGTGATTTTGTGTCATTGGTTGAACATTTAGGTCAATTTCGTCAGCCCAAGGCTTATTCTCGTCCAATTAGGGTTTTTAACCAATCTTGTGCATCCAATAAGTGATTTTGTGTCATTGGTTGAACATTTATGTCAGTTTCGTACTCCCAAGGCCTTTTCTCGTCCATTTAAAGTTTTTAACCAATCTTGTGCATCCAATAAGTGATTTTGTGTTGTTGGTTGAACATTTAGGTCATTTTCGTCCTCCCTAGGCTTATTCTCGTCCTATTAGGGTTTTTAACCAATCTTGTGCATCCAATAAGTGATTTTGTGTCATTGGTTGAACATATAGGTCATTTTCGTCCTCCCAATGCTTATTCTTGTCCAATTAGGGTTTTTAACCAATCTTGTGCATCCAATAAGTGATTTTGTGTCATTGGTTGAACATGTAGGTCATTTTCATCCTCCCAAGGCTGATTCTCGTCCAATTAGGGTTTTTAACCAATCTTGTGCATCCAATAAGTTTTTTTGTGTCATTGGTTGAACATTTAGGTCATTTTCCTCCTCCCTAGGCTTATTCTCTTCCAATTAGGGTTTTTAACCAATCTTGTGCATCAAATAAGTGATTTTGTGTCATTGGTTAAACACTTAGGTCATTTTCGTCCTCCCTAGGCTTATTCTCATCCAATTAGGGTTTTTAACCAATCTTGTGCATCCAATAAGTACGTTTGTGTCTTTGGCTGAACATTTAGGTCTTTTTCGTCCTCCCTAGGCTTATTCTCATCCAATTAGGGTTTTTAACCAATCTTGTGCATCCAATAAGTGATTTTGTGTCATTGGTTAAACACTTAGGTCATTTTCGTCCTCCCAAGGCTTATTCGCTTCCAATTAGGGTTTTTAACCAATCTTGTGCATCCAATAAGTGATTTTGTGTCATTGGTTGAACATTTAGGTCATTTTCATCCTCCCAAAGCTTATTCTCGTCCAATTAGGGTTTTTAACCAATCTTGTGCATCCAATAAGTGATTTTGTGTCATTGGTTGAACATTTAGGTCATTTTCGTCCTCCCAAGGCTTATTCTCGTCCAATTAGGGTTTATAACCAATCTTGTCCATCCATTAAGTGATTTTGAGCCATTAGTTGAACATTTAGGTCATTTTCGTCCTACCAAGACTTATTCTCGTCCTATTAGGATTTTTAACCAATCTTGTGCATCCAATAAGTGATTTTGTGTCATTGGTTGAACATTTAGGTCATTTTCGTCCTCCCAAGGTTATTCTCTTCCAATTAGGGTTTTTAACCAATCTTGTCAATCCAATAAGTGATTTTGTGTCATTGGTTGAACATTTAGGTCATTTTCGTCCTCCCAAGGCTTATTCTCGTCCAATTAGGGTTTATAACCAATCTTGTGCATCCAATAAGTGATTTTGTGCCATTGGTTGAACATTTAGGTCATTTTCGTCCTCCCAAGGCTTATTCTCTTCCTATTAGGGTTTTTAACCAATCTTGTGCATCCAATAAGTGATTTTGTGTCATTGGTTGAACATTTAGGTCATTTTCGTCCTCCCAAGGCTTATTCTCGTCCAATTAGGGTTTATAACCAATCTTGTGCATCCAATAAGTGATTTTGTGCCATTGGTTGAACATTTAGGTCATTTTCGTCCTCCCAAGGCTTATTCTCGTAGAATTAGGGTTTATAACCAATCTTGTGCATCCAATAAGTGATTTTGTGCCATTGGTTGAACATTTAAGTCATTTTCGTCCTCCCAAGGCTTATTCTCGTCCTATTAGGTTTTTTAACCAATCTTGTGCATCCAATAAGTGATTTTGTGTCATTGGTTGAACATTTAGGTCATTTTCGTCCTCCCAAGGCTTATTCTCTTCCAATTAGGGTTTTTAACCAATCTTTTTCATCCAATAAGTGATTTTGTGTCATTGGTTGAACATTTCGGTCATTTTCGTCCTCCCAAGGCTTATTCTCGTCTAATTAGGGTTTATAACCAATCTTGTGCATCCAATAAGTGATTTTGTGCCATTGGTTGAACATTTAGGTCATTTTCGTCCTCCCAAGGCTTATTCTCGTCCTATTAGGGTTTTTAACCAATCTTGTGCATCCAATAAGTGATTTTGTGTCATTGGTTGAATATTTAGGTCATTTTCGTCCTCCAATGGCTTATTCTCGTCCAATTAGGGTTTTTAACCAATCTTGTGCATCCAGTAAGTGATTTTGTGTCATTGGTTGAACATCTAGGTCATTTTCGTCCTCCCAAGGCTTATTCTCGTCCTATTAGGGTTTTTAACCAATCTTGTGCATCCAATAAGTGATTTTGTGCCATTGGTTGAACATTTAGGTCATTTTCGTCCTTCCAAGGCTTATTCTCGTCCTATTAGGGTTTTTAACCAATCTTGTGCATCGAATAAGTGATTTTGTGTCATTGGTTAAACACTTAGGTCATTTTCGTCCTCCCTAGGCTTATTCTCTTCCAATTAGGGTTTTTAACCAATCTTGTGCATCCAATAAGTGATTTTGTGTCATTGGTTGAACATTTAGGTCATTTTCGTACTGCCAAGGCCTTTTCTCGTCCAATTAAAGTTTTTAACCATTCTTGTGCATCCAATAAGTGATTTTGTGTTGTTGGTTGAACATTTAGGTCATTTTCGTCCTCCCTAGGCTTATTCTCGTCCTATTAGGGTTTTTAACCAATCTTGTGCATCCAATAAGTGATTTTGTGTCATTGGTTGAACATTTAGGTCATTTTCGTCCTCCCAAGGCTTATTCTCGTCCTATTAGGGTTTTTAACCAATCTTGTGCATCCAATAAGTGATTTTGTGTCATTGGTTGAACATTTAGGTCATTTTCGTCCTCCAGGGACTTATTCTCGTCCAATTAGGGTTTTTAACCAATCTTGTGCATCCAATAAGTGATTTTGTGTCGATTGTTGAACATTTAGGTCATTTTCATCCTCCCTAGGCTTATTCTCGTCCAATTAGGGTTTTGTGCATCCAATAAGTGATTTTGTGTCATTGGTTGAACATTTAGGTCATTTTCGTCCTCCCAAGGTTTATTCTCGTCCAATTAGGGTTTTTAACCAATCTTGTGCATCCAATAAGTGATTTTGTGTCATTGGTTGAACATTTAGGTCATTTTCGTCCTCCCTAGGCTTATTCTCGTCCAATTAGGGTTTTTAACCAATCTTGTGCATCCAATAAGTGATTTTGTGTCATTGGTTGAACATTTAGGTCATTTTCGTCCTCCCTAGACTTATTCTCATCCAATTAGGGTTTTTAACCAATCTTGTGCATCCAATAAGTGATTATGTGTCATTGGTTGAACATTTAGGTCATTTTCGTCCTCCCTAGGCTTATTCTCGTCCAATTAGGGTTTTTAACAAATCTTGGGCATCCAATAAGTACATTTGTGTCATTGGTTGAACATTTAGGTCATTTTCGTTCTCCCAAGGCTTATTCTCGTCCAATTAGGGTTTTTAACCAATCTTGTGCATCCAATAAGTGATTTTGTGTCATTGGTTAAACATTTAGGTCATTTTCGTCCTCCCAAGGCTTATTCTCGTCCAATTAGGGTTTTAACCAATCTTGTGCATCCAATAAGTGATTTTTTGTCATTGGTTGAACATTTATGTCATTTTCGTCCTCCCAAGGCTTATTCTCGTCCAAATTAGGGTTTTTAACCAATCTTGTGCATCCAATAAGTGATTTTGTGTCATTGGTTGAACATTAAGATCATTTTCGTCCTCCCAAGGCTTATTCTCGTCCAATTAGGGTTTTTTACCAATCTTGTGCATCCAATAAGTAAATTTGTGTCATTGGTTGAACATTTAGGTCATTTTCGTCCTCCCAAGGTTTATTCTCGTCCAATTAGGGTTTTTAACCAATCTTGTGCATCCAATAAGTGATTTTGTGTCATTGGTTGAACATTTAGGTCATTTTCGTCCTCCCTAGGCTTATTCTCGTCCAATTAGGGTTTTTAACCAATCTTTTGCATCCAATAAGTACTTTTGTGTCATTGGTTGAACATTTAGGTCATTTTCGTCCTCCCTAGGCTTATTCTCGTCCAATTAGGGTTTTTAACCAATCTTGTGCATCCAATAAGTGATTTTGTGTCATTGGTTGAACATTTAGGTCATTTTCGTCCTCCCGAGGCTTATCCTTGTCCAATTAGGGTTTTTAACCAATCTTGTGCATCCAATAAGTGATTTTGTGTCGTTGGTTGAACATGTAGGTCATTTTTGTCCTCCCAAGGCTTATTCTCGTCCAATTAGGGTTTTTAACTAATCTTGTGCATCCAATGAGTTATTTTGTGTCATTGGTTGAAGATTTAGGTCATTTTCCTCCTCCCTAGGCTTATTCTCTTCCAATTAGGGTTTTTAACCAATCTTGTGCATCGAATAAGTGATTTTGTGTCATTGGTTAAACACTTAGGTCATTTTCGTCCTCCGTAGGCTTATTCTCATCCAATTAGGGTTTTTAACCAATCTTGTGCATCCAATAAGTACGTTTGTGTCTTTGGCTGAACATTTAGGTCTTTTACGTTCTCCCTAGGCTTATTCTCATCCAATTAGGGTTTTTAACCAATCTTGTGCATCAATAAGTGATTTAGTGTCATTAGTTGAACATTTAGGTCATTTTCTTCCTACCTAGGCTTATTCTCATCCAATTAGGTTTTTTAACCAATCTTGTCCATCCAATAAGTACGTTTGTGTCTTTGGTTGAACATTTAGGTCATTTTCGTGCTCACTAGGCTTATTCTCGTCCAATTAGGGTTTTTAAATAATCTTGTGCATCCAATAAGTGATTTTGTGTCATTGGTTGAACATTTAGGTCATTTTCGTCCTCCCTAGGCTTATTCATATCTAATTAGGGTTTTTAACAAATCTTGTGCATCCAATAAGTTATTTTGTGTCATTGATTGAACATTTATGTCATTTTCGTCCTCCCAAGGCTTATTCTCTTCCAATTAGGGTTTTTAACCAATCTTGTGCATCCAATAAGTGATTTTGTGTCATTGGGTGAACATTTAGGTCATTTTCGTCCTCCCAAGGCTTATTCTCGTCCAATTAGGGTTTATAACCAATCTTGTGCATCCAATAAGTGATTTTGTGCCATTGGTTGAACATTTAGGTCATTTTCGTCCTCCCAAGGCTTATTCTCGTCCTATTAGGGTTTTTAACCAATCTTGTGCATCCAATAAGTGATTTTGTGTCATTGGTTGAATATTTAGGTCATTTTTGTCCTCCAATGGCTTATTCTCGTCCAATTAGGGTTTTTAACCAATCTTGTGCATCCAGTAAGTGATTTTGTGTCATTGGTTGAACATCTAGGTCATTTTCGTCCTCCCAAGGCTTATTCTCGTCCTATTAGGGTTTTTAACCAATCTTGTGCATCCAATAAGTGATTTTGTGTCATTGGTTGAACATGTAGGTCATTTTCATCCTCCCTAGGCTTATTCTCTTCCAATTAGGGTTTTTAACCAATCTTGTGCATCGAATAAGTGATTTTGTGTCATTGGTTAAACATTTAGGTCATTTTCGTCCTCCCAAGGCTTATTCTCGTCCAATTAGGGTTTATAACCAATCTTGTGCATCCAATAAGTGATTTTGTGCCATTGGTTGAACATTTAGGTCATTTTCGTCCTCCCAAGGCTTATTCTCGTCCAATTAGGGTTTTTAACCAATCTTGTGCATCCAATAAGTGATTTTGTATCATTGGTTGAACATTTAGGTCATTTTCGTCCTCCCAAGGCTTATTCTCGTCTAATTAGGGTTTTTAACCAATCACTTGCATCCAATAAGTGATTTTGTGTTATTGGTTGAACATTTAGGTCATTTTCGTCCTCCCAAGGCTTATTCTCGTCCAATTAGGGTTTTTAACCAATCTTGTGCATCCAATAAGTGATTTTGTGTCATTGGTTGAACATTTAGGTCATTTTCGTCCTCCCAAGGCTTATTCTCGTCCAATTAGGGTTTTTAACCAATCTTGTGCATCCAAGAAGTGATTTTGTGTCATTGGTTGAACATTTAGGTCATTTTCGTCTTCCCAAGGCTTATTCTTGTCCAATTAGGGTTTTTAACCAATCTTGTGCATCCAATAAGTGATTTTGTGTCATTGGTTGAACATTTAGGTCATTTTCGTCCTCCCAAGGCTTATTCTCGTCCAATTAGGGTTTATAACCAATCTTGTGCATCCAATAAGTGATTTTGTGCCATTGGTTGAACATTTAGGTCATTTTCGTCCTTCCAAGGCTTATTCTCGTCCTATTAGGGTTTTTAACCAATCTTGTGCATCCAATAAGTGATTTTGTGTCATTGGTTGAACATTTAGGTCAATTTCGTCAGCCCAAGGCTTATTCTCGTCCAATTAGGGTTTTTAACCAATCTTGTGCATCCAATAAGTGATTTTGTGTCATTGGTTGAACATTTATGTCAGTTTCGTACTCCCAAGGCCTTTTCTCGTCCATTTAAAGTTTTTAACCATTCTTGTGCATCCAATAAGTGATTTTGTGTTGTTGGTTGAACATTTAGGTCATTTTCGTCCTCCCTAGGCTTATTCTCGTCCTATTAGGGTTTTTAACCAATCTTGTGCATCCAATAAGTGATTTTGTGTCATTGGTTGAACATTTAGGTCATTTTCGTCCTCCCAATGCTTATTCTTGTCCAATTAGGGTTTTTAACCAATCTTGTGCATCCAATAAGTGATTTTGTGTCATTGGTTGAACATGTAGGTCATTTTCATCCTCCCTAGGCTTATTCTCTTCCAATTAGGGTTTTTAACCAATCTTGTGCATCGAATAAGTGATTTTGTGTCATTGGTTAAACACTTAGGTCATTTTCGTCCTCCCTAGGCTTATTCTCATCCAATTAGGGTTTTTAACCAATCTTGAGAATCCAATAAGTACTTTTGTGTCTTTGGCTGAACATTTAGGTCTTTTTCGTCCTCCCTAGGCTTATTCTCATCCAATTAGGGTTTTTAACCAATCTTGTCCATCCAATAAGCGATTTTTTGTCATTAGTTGAACATTTAGGTCATTTTCGTCCTTCCAAGGCTTATTCTCGTCCTATTAGGGTTTTTAACCAATCTTGTGCATCCAATAAGTGATTTTGTGTCATTGGTTGAACATTTAGGTCAATTTCGTCAGCCCAAGGCTTATTCTCGTCCAATTAGGGTTTTTAACCAATCTTGTGCATCCAATAAGTGATTTTGTGTCATTGGTTGAACATTTATGTCAGTTTCGTACTCCCAAGGCCTTTTCTCGTCCATTTAAAGTTTTTAACCAATCTTGTGCATCCAATAAGTGATTTTGTGTTGTTGGTTGAACATTTAGGTCATTTTCGTCCTCCCTAGGCTTATTCTCGTCCTATTAGGGTTTTTAACCAATCTTGTGCATCCAATAAGTGATTTTGTGTCATTGGTTGAACATGTAGGTCATTTTCATCCTCCCTAGGCTTATTCTCTTCCAATTAGGGTTTTTAACCAATCTTGTGCATCGAATAAGTGATTTTGTGTCATTGGTTAAACACTTAGGTCATTTTCGTCCTCCCTAGGCTTATTCTCATCCAATTAGGGTTTTTAACCAATCTTGAGAATCCAATAAGTACTTTTGTGTCTTTGGCTGAACATTTAGGTCTTTTTCGTCCTCCCTAGGCTTATTCTCATCCAATTAGGGTTTTTAACCAATCTTGTCCATCCAATAAGCGATTTTTTGTCATTAGTTGAACATTTAGGTCATTTTCGTCCTTCCAAGGCTTATTCTCGTCCTATTAGGGTTTTTAACCAATCTTGTGCATCCAATAAGTGATTTTGTGTCATTGGTTGAACATTTAGGTCAATTTCGTCAGCCCAAGGCTTATTCTCGTCCAATTAGGGTTTTTAACCAATCTTGTGCATCCAATAAGTGATTTTGTGTCATTGGTTGAACATTTATGTCAGTTTCGTACTCCCAAGGCCTTTTCTCGTCCATTTAAAGTTTTTAACCAATCTTGTGCATCCAATAAGTGATTTTGTGTTGTTGGTTGAACATTTAGGTCATTTTCGTCCTCCCTAGGCTTATTCTCGTCCTATTAGGGTTTTTAACCAATCTTGTGCATCCAATAAGTGATTTTGTGTCATTGGTTGAACATATAGGTCATTTTCGTCCTCCCAATGCTTATTCTTGTCCAATTAGGGTTTTTAACCAATCTTGTGCATCCAATAAGTGATTTTGTGTCATTGGTTGAACATGTAGGTCATTTTCATCCTCCCAAGGCTGATTCTCGTCCAATTAGGGTTTTTAACCAATCTTGTGCATCCAATAAGTTTTTTTGTGTCATTGGTTGAACATTTAGGTCATTTTCCTCCTCCCTAGGCTTATTCTCTTCCAATTAGGGTTTTTAACCAATCTTGTGCATCAAATAAGTGATTTTGTGTCATTGGTTAAACACTTAGGTCATTTTCGTCCTCCCTAGGCTTATTCTCATCCAATATGGGTTTTTAACCAATCTAGTGCATCCAATAAGTACGTTTGTGTCTTTGGCTGAACATTTAGGTCTTTTTCGTCCTCCCTAGGCTTATTCTCATCCAATTAGGGTTTTTAACCAATCTTGTGCATCCAATAAGTGATTTTGTGTCATTGGTTGAACATTTAGGTCATTTTCTTCCTACCTAGGCTTATTCTCATCCAATTAGGGTTTTTAGCCAATCTTGTGCATCCAATAAGTACGTTTGTGTCTTTGGTTGAACATTTAGGTCATTTTCGTCCTCACTAGGCTTATTCTCGTCCAATTAGGGTTTTTAACTAATCTTGTGCATCCAATCAGTGATTTTGTGTCATTGGTTGAACATT
The DNA here is from genome assembly GCA_037974735.1 of Cicer chorassanicum. Lineage (NCBI taxonomy): Eukaryota > Viridiplantae > Streptophyta > Magnoliopsida > Fabales > Fabaceae > Cicer > Cicer chorassanicum. The sequence goes on from JBBPBP010000764.1 coordinate 31,343, forward strand.
TAGGTCATTTTCGTCCTCCCAAGGCTTATTCTCGGCCAATTAGGGTTTTTAACCAATCTTGTCCATCCAATAAGTGATTTTGTGTCATTGGTTGAACATTTTGGTCATTTTCATCCTCCCAAGGCCTATTCTCGTCCAATTAAGGTTTTTAACCAATCTTGTGCATCCAATAAGTGATTTTGTGTTGTTGGTTGAACATTGAGGTCATTTTCGTCCTCCCTAGGCTTATTCTCGTCCAATTAGGGTTTTCAACCAATCTTGTGCATCCAATAGGTACGTTTGTTTCTTTGGTTGGACATTTAGGTCTTTTTCGTCCTCCTTACGCTTATTCTCGTCCAATTAGGGTTTTTAACCAATCATGTGCATCCAATAAGTGATTTTGTGCCATTGGTTGAACATTTAGGTCATTTTCGTCCTCCCAAGGCTTATTCTCGTCCTATTAGGGTTTATAACCAATCTTGTGCATCCAATAAGTGATTTTGTGCCATTGGTTGAACATTTAGGTCATTTTCGTCCTCCCAAGGCTTATTCTTGTCCAATTAGGGTTTTTAACCAATCTTGTGCATCCAATAAGTGATTTTGTGTCATTGGTTGAACATGTAGGTCATTTTTGTCCTCCTAAGGCTTATTCTCGTCCAATTAGGGTT
>JBBPBP010000764.1:31999-46675 GCA_037974735.1 Cicer chorassanicum
GCTGAACATTTAGGTCTTTTTCGTCCTCCCTAGGCTTATTCTCATCCAATTAGGGTTTTTAACCAATCTTGTGCATCCAATAAGTGATTTTGTGTCATTGGTTGAACATTTAGGTCATTTTCTTCCTACCTAGGCTTATTCTCATCCAATTAGGGTTTTTAGCCAATCTTGTGCATCCAATAAGTACGTTTGTGTCTTTGGTTGAACATTTAGGTCATTTTCGTCCTCACTAGGCTTATTCTCGTCCAATTAGGGTTTTTAACTAATCTTGTGCATCCAATCAGTGATTTTGTGTCATTGGTTGAACATTTAGGTCATTTTCGTCCTCCCAAGGCTTATTCTCGGCCAATTAGGGTTTTTAACCAATCTTGTCCATCCAATAAGTGATTTTGTGTCATTGGTTGAACATTTTGGTCATTTTCATCCTCCCAAGGCCTATTCTCGTCCAATTAAGGTTTTTAACCAATCTTGTGCATCCAATAAGTGATTTTGTGTTGTTGGTTGAACATTGAGGTCATTTTCGTCCTCCCTAGGCTTATTCTCGTCCAATTAGGGTTTTCAACCAATCTTGTGCATCCAATAGGTACGTTTGTGTCTTTGGTTGGACATTTAGGTCTTTTTCGTCCTCCTTACGCTTATTCTCGTCCAATTAGGGTTTTTAACCAATCATGTGCATCCAATAAGTGATTTTGTGCCATTGGTTGAACATTTAGGTCATTTTCGTCCTCCCAAGGCTTATTCTCGTCCTATTAGGGTTTATAACCAATCTTGTGCATCCAATAAGTGATTTTGTGCCATTGGTTGAACATTTAGGTCATTTTCGTCCTCCCAAGGCTTATTCTCGTCCTATTAGGGTTTATAACCAATCTTGTGCATCCAATAAGTGATTTTGTGCCATTGGTTGAACATTTAGGTCATTTTCGTCCTCCCAAGGCTTATTCTTGTCCAATTAGGGTTTTTAACCAATCTTGTGCATCCAATAAGTGATTTTGTGTCATTGGTTGAACATGTAGGTCATTTTTGTCCTCCTAAGGCTTATTCTCGTCCAATTAGGGTTTTTAACCAATCTTGTGTATCCAATAAGTTATTTTGTGTCATTGGTTGAACATTTAGGTCATTTTCCTCCTCCCTAGGCTTTTTCTCTTCCAATTAGGGTTTTTAACCAATCTTGTGTATCCAATAAGTTATTTTGTGTCATTGGTTGAACATTTAGGTCATTTTCCTCCTCCCTAGGCTTTTTCTCTTCCAATTAGGGTTTTTAACCAATCTTGTGCATCGAATAAGTGATTTTGTGTCATTGGTTAAACACTTAGGTCATTTTCGTCCTCCCTAGGCTTAGTCTCTTCCAATTAGGGTTTTTAACCAATCTTGTGCATCCAATAAGTGATTTTGTGTCATTGGTTGAACATTTAGGTCATTTTCGTACTGCCAAGGCCTTTTCTCGTCCAATTAAAGTTTTTAACCAATCTTGTGCATCCAATAAGTGATTTTGTGTTGTTGGTTGAACATTTAGGTCATTTTCGTCCTCCCAAGGCTTATTCTCTTCCAATTAGGGTTTTTAACCAATCTTGTGCATCCAATAAGTAATTTTGTGTCATTGGGTGAACATTTAGGTCATTTTCGTCCTCCCAAGGCTTATTCTCGTCCTATTAGGGTTTTTAACCAATCTTGTGCATCCAATAAGTGATTTGGTGTCATTGGTTGAACATTTAGGTCATTTTTGTCCTCCCAAGGCGTATTCTCGTCCAATTAGGGTTTATAACCAATCTTGTGCATCCAATAAGTGATTTTGTGTCATTGGTTGAACATTTAGGTCATTTTCGTCCCCCAAAGGCTTATTCTCGTCCAATTAGGGTTTTTAACCAATCTTGTTCATCCAATAAGTGATTTTGTGTCATTGTTTGAACATTTAGGTCATTTTCGTACTGCCAAGGCCTTTTCTCGTCCAATTAAAGTTTTTAACCAATCTTGTGCATCCAATAAGTGATTTTGTGTTGTTGGTTGAACATTTAGGTCATTTTCGTCCTCCCAAGGCTTATTCTCTTCCAATTAGGGTTTTTAACCAATCTTGTGCATCCAATAAGTGATTTTGTGTCATTGGGTGAACATTTAGGTCATTTTCGTCCTCCCAAGGCTTATTCTCGTCCAATTAGGGTTTATAACCAATCTTGTGCATCCAATAAGTGATTTTGTGCCATTGGTTGAACATTTAGGTCATTTTCGTCCTTCCAAGGCTTATTCTCGTCCTATTAGGGTTTTTAACCAATCTTGTGCATCCAATAAGTGATTTGGTGTCATTGGTTGAACATTTAGGTCATTTTTGTCCTCCCAAGGCTTATTCTCGTCCAATTAGGGTTTATAACCAATCTTGTGCATCCAATAAGTGATTTTGTGTCATTGGTTGAACATTTAGGTCATTTTCGTCCCCCCAAGGCTTATTCTCGTCCAATTAGGGTTTATAACCAATCTTGTGCATCCAATAAGTGATTTTGTGCCATTGGTTAAACATTTAGGTTATTTTCGTCCTTCCAAGGCTTATTCTCGTCCTATTAGGGTTTTTAACCAATCTTGTGCATCCAATAAGTGATTTGGTGTCATTGGTTGGACATTTAGGTCATATTCGTCAGCCCAAGGCTTATTCTCGTCCAATTAGGGTTTTTAACCAATCTTGTGCATTCAATAAGTGATTTTGTGTCATTGGTTGAACATTTAGGTCATTTTCGTACTCCTTAGGCCTTTTCTCGTGCATTTAAAGTTTTTAACCAATCTTGTGCATCCAATAAGTGATTTTGTGTTGTTGGTTGAACATTTAGGTCATTTTCGTCCTACCTAGGCTTATTCTCGTCCTATTAGGGTTTTTAACCAATCTTGTGCATCCAATAAGTGATTTTGTGTCATTGGTTGAACATTTAGGTCATTTTCGTCCTCCCAAGGCTTATTCTTGTCCAATTAGGGTTTTTAACCAATCTTGTGCATCCAATAAGTGATTATGTGTCATTGGTTGAATATGTAGGTCATTTTCGTCCTCCCAAGGCTTATTCTCGTCCAATTTGGGTTTTTAACCTATCTTGTGCATCCAATAAGTTATTTTGTGTCATTGGTTGAACATTTAGGTCATTTTCCTCCTCCCTAGGCTTATTCTCTTTCAATTAGGGTTTTTAACCAATCTTGTGCATCAATTAAGTGATTTTGTGTCATTGGTTAAACACTTAGGTCATTTTCGTCCTCCCTAGGCTTATTCTCATCCAATTAGGGTTTTTAACCAATCTTGTGCATCCAATAAGTACGTTTGTGTCTTTGGCTGAACATTTAGGTCTTTTTCGTCTTCCCTAGGCTTATTCTCATCCAATTAGGGTTTTTAACCAATCTTGTGCATCCAATAAGTGATTTTGTGTCATTGGTTGAACATTTAGGTCATTTTCTTCCTACCTAGGCTTATTCTCATCCAATTAGGGTTTTTAACCAATCTTGTGCATCCAATAAGTACGTTTGTGTCTTTGGTTGGACATTTAGGTCATTTTCATCCTCACTAGGCTTATTCTCGTCCAATTAAGGTTTTTAACTAATCTTGTGCATCCAATAAGTGATTTTGTGTCATTGGTTGAACATTTAGGTCATTTTCGTCCTCCCTAGGCTTATTCTCATCTAATTAGGGTTTTTAACAATTCTTGTGCATCCAATAAGTTATTTTGTGTCATTGGTTGAACATGTAGGTCATTTTCGTCCTCCCAAGACTTATTCTCTTCCAATTAGGGTTTTTAACCAATCTTGTGCATCCAATAAGTGATTTTGTGTCATTGGTTGAACATTTAGGTCATTTTCGTCCTCCCAAGGCTTATTCTCGTCCAATTAGGGTTTATAAGCAATCTTGTGCATCCAATAAGTGATTTTGTGCCATTGGTTGAACATTTAGGTCATTTTCGTTCTCCCAAGACTTATTCTCGTCCTATTAGGGTTTTTAACCAATATTGTGCATCGAATAAGTGATTTTGTGTCATTGGTTGAACATTTAGGTCATTTTCATCCCCCCAAGGCTGATTCTCTTCCAATTAGGGTTTTTAACCAATCTTGTGCATCCAATAAGTGATTTTGTGTCATTGGTTGAACATTTAGGTCATTTTCGTCCTCCCAAGGCTTATTCTGTTCCAATTAGGGTTTTTAACCAATCTTGTGCATCCAAAAAGTCATTTGTGTCTTTGGTTGAACATTTAGGTCATTTTCGTCCTCACTAGGCTTATTCTCGTCCAATAAGGGTTTTTAACCAATCTTGTGCATCCAATAAGTGATTTTGTATCATTGGTTGAACATTTAGGTCATTTTCGTCCTCCCTAGGCTTATTATCATCTAATTAGGGTTTTTAACAAATCTTGTGCATCCAATAAGTGATTTGTGTCATTGGTTGAACATTTAGGTCATGTTCGTCCTCCCAAGGCTTATTCTCTTCCAATTAGGGTTTCTAACCAATCTTGTGCATCCAATAAGTGATTTTGTGTCAATGGTTGAACATTTAGGTCATTTTCGTCCTCCCTAGGCTTATTCTCGTCCAATTAGGGTTTATTACCAATCTTGTGCATCCAATAAGTGATTTTGTGCCATTGGTTGAACATTTAGGTCATTTTCGTCCCCCCAAGGCTTATTCTCATCCAATTAGGGTTTTTAACCAATCTTGTGATCCAATAAGTGATTTTGTGTCATTGGTTGAACATTTAGGTCATTTTCGTACTGCCAAGGCCTTTTCTCGTTCAATTAAAGTTTTTAACCAATCTTGTGCATCCAATAAGTGATTTTGTGTTGTTGGTTGAACATTTAGGTCATTTTCGTCCTCCCTAGGCTTATTCTCGTCCAATTAGGGTTTTTAACCAATCTTGTGCATCCAATAAGTGATTTTGTGTCATTGGTTGAACATTTAGGTCATTTTCGTCCTCCCAAGGCTTATTCTCGTCCAATTAGGGTTTTTAACCAATCTTGTGCAACATATAAGTACATTTGTGTCATTGGTTGAACATTTAGGTCATTTTCGTCCTCCCTAGGCTTATTCTCGTCCAATTAGGGTTTTTAACCAATCTTGTGCATCCAATAAGTACATTTGTGTCATTGGTTGAACATTTAGGTTATTTTCGCCCTCCCTAGGCTTATTCTCGTCCAATTAGGGTTTTTATCCAATCTTGTGCATCGAATAAGTGATTTTGTGTCATGGGTTGAACATTTAGGTCATTTTCGTCCTCCCAAGGCTTATTCTCGTCCAATTAGGGTTTTTAACCAATCTTGTGCATCCAATAAGTGATTTTGTTTCATTGGTTGAACATTTAGGTCATTTTCGTCCTCCCAAGGCTTATTCTCGTCCATATAGGGTTTTTAACCAATCTTGTGCATTAAATAAGTGATTTTGTGTCATTGGTTGAACATTTAAGTCATTTTCGTTCTCCCAAGGCTTATTCTTTGCCAACTAGGGTTTTTAACCAATCTTGTGCATCCAATAAGTGATTTTGTGTCATTGATTGAACATTTAGGTCATTTTCGTCCTCCCAAGGCTTATTCTCGTCCAATTAGGGTTTTTAACCAATCTTGTGCATCCAATAAGTGATTTTGTGTCATTGGTTGAACATTTAGGTCATTTTCGTCCTCCCATGGATTTTTCTCGTCCAATTAGGGTTTTTAACCAATCTTGTGCATCCAATAAGTACATTTGTGTCATTGGTTGAACATTTAGGTCATTTTCGTCCTCCCAAGGCTTATTCTCGTCCAATTAGGGTTTTTAACCAATCTTGTGCATCCAATAAGTGATTTTGTGTCATTGGTTGAACATTTAGGTCATTTTCGTCCTCCCAATGCTTATTCTCTTCCAATTAGGGGTTTTAACCAATCTTGTGCATCCAATAAGTACATTTGTGTCATTGGTTGAACATTTAGGTCATTTTCGTCCTCCCAAGGCTTATTCTCGTCCAATTAGGGTTTTTAACCAATCTTGTGCATCCAATAAGTGATTTTGTGTCATTGGTTGAACATTTAGGTCATTTTCGTCCTCCCAAGGCTTTTTCTCGTCCAATTAGGTTTTTTAACAAATCTTGTGCATCCAATAAGTGATTTTGTGTCATTGGTTGAACATTTAGGTCATTTTCGTCCCCCCAAGGCTTATTCTCGTCCAATTAGGGTTTTTAACCAATCTTGTGCATCCAATAAGTGATTTTGTGTCATTGGTTGAACATTTAGGTCATTTTCGTCCTCCCAAGGCTTATTCTCGTCAAATTAGGGTTTTTAACCAATCTTGTGCATCCAATAAGTGACTTTGTGTCATTGGTTGAACATTTAGGTCATTTTCGTCCTCCCAAGGCTTATTCTCGTCCAATTATGGTTTTTAACCAATCTTGTGCATCCAATAAATGATTTTGTGTCATTGCTTGAACATTTAGGTCATTTTCGTCCTCCCAAGGCTTATTCTCGTCCAATTAGGGTTTTTAACCAATCTTGTGCATCCAATAAGTGATTTTGTGTCATTGGTTGAACATTTAGGTCATTTTCGTCCTCCCAAGGCTTATTCTCGTCCAATTAGGGTTTTTAACCAATCTTGTGCAATCAATAAGTACATTTGTGTCATTGGTTGAACATTTAGGTCATTTTCGTCCTCCCAAGGCTTATTCTCGTCCAATTAGGGTTTTTAACCAATCTTGTGCATCCAATAAGTGATTTTGTGTCATTGGTTGAACATTTAGGTCATTTTCGTCCTCCCAAGGCTTATTCTCGTCCAATTAGGGTTTTTAAGCAATCTTGTGCATCCAATAAGTGATTTAGTGTCATTGGTTGAACATTTAGGTCATTTTCTTCCTCCCAAGGCTTATTCTCGTCCAATTAGGGTTTTTAACCAATCTTGTGCATCCAATAAGTGATTTTGTGTCATTGGTTGAACATTTAGGTCATTTTCGTCCTCCCAAGGCTTATTCTCGTCCAATTAGGGTTTTTAACCAATCTTGTGCATCCAATAAGTGATTTTGTGTCAATGGTTGAACATTTAGGTCATTTTCATCCACCCAAGGCTTATTCTCGTCCAATTAGGGTTTTTAACCAATCTTGTGCATCCAATAAGTGATTTTGTGTCATTGGTTGAACATTTAGGTCATTTTCGTCCTCCCAAGGCTTATTCTCGTCCAATTAGGGTTTTTAACCAATCTTGTGCATCCAATAAGTGATTTTGTGTCATTGGTTGAACATTTAGGTCATTTTCGTCCTCCCTAGGCTTATTCTCGTCCAATTAGGGTATTAACCAATCTTGTGCATCCAATAAGTGATTTTGTGTCATTGGTTGAACATTTAGGTCATTTTCATCCTCCCAAGGCTTATTCTCGTCCAATTAGGGTTTTTAACCAATCTTGTGCATCCAATAAGTACATTTGTGTTATTGGTTGAACATTTAGGTCATGTTCGTCCTCCCAAGTCTTATTCTCGTCCAATTAGGGTTTTTAACCAATCTTGTGCATCCAATAAGTGATTTTGTGTCATTGGTTGAACATTTAGGTCATTTTCGTCCTCCCAAGGCTTATTCTCGTCCAATTAGGGTTTTTAACCAATCTTGTGCATCCAATAAGTGATTTTGTGTCATTGGTTGAACATTTAGGTCATTTTCGTCCTCCAAAGGATTATTCTCGTCCAATTAGGGTTTTTAACCAATCTTGTGCATCCAATAAGTGATTTTGTGTCATTGGTTGAACATTTAGTTCATTTTCGTCCTGCCATGACTTATTCTCGTCCAATTAGGGTTTTTAACCAATCTTGTGTAAACAATAAGTGATTTTGTGTCATTGGTTGAACATTTAGGTCATTTTCGTCCTCCCAAGGCTTATTCTCGTCCAATTAGGGTTTTTAACCAATCTTGTGCATCCAATAAGTGATTTTGTGTCATTGGTTGAACATTTAGGTCATTTTCGTCCTCCCTAGGCTTATTCTCGTCCAATTAGGGTTTTTAACCAATCTTGTGCATCCAATAATTGATTTTGTGTCATTGGTTGAACATTTAGGTCATTTTCGTCCTCCTTAGGCTTATTCTCGACCAATTAGTGTTTTTAACAAATCTTGTGCATCCAATAAGTGAATTTGTGTCATTGGTTGAACATTTAGGTCATTTTCGTCCTGCCATGACTTATTCTCGTCCAATTAGGGTTTTTAACCAATCTTGTGTAAACAATAAGTGATTTTGTGTCATTGGTTGAACATTTAGGTCATTTTCGTCCTCCCAAGGCTTATTCTCGTCCAATTAGGGTTTTTAACCAATCTTGTGCATCCAATAAGTGATTTTGTGTCATTGGTTGAACATTTAGGTCATTTTCGTCCTCCCTAGGCTTATTCTCGTCCAATTAGGGTTTTTAACCAATCATGTGCATCCAATACGTACATTTGTGTCACTGGTTGAACATTTAGGTCATTTTCGTCCTCCCAAGGCATATTCTTGTCGAATTAGGGTTTTTAACCAATCTTGTGCATCCAATAAGTGATTTTGTGTCATTGGTTGAACATTTAGGTCATGTTCGTCCTCCCAAGGCTTATTCTCGTCCAATTAGGGTTTTGAACCAATCTTGTGCATTCAATAAGTGATTTTGTGTCATTATTTGAACATTTAGGTCATTTTCGTCCTCCCAAGGCTTATTCTCGTCCAATTAGGGTTTTTAACCAATCTTGTGCATCCAATAAGTGATTTTGTGTCATTGGTTGAACATTTAGGTCATTTTCGTCCTCCCTAGGCTTATTCTCGTCCAATTAGGGTTTTAAACAATCTTGTGCATCCAATAAGTGATTTTGTGCCATTGGTTGAACATTTAGGTCATTTTCGTCCTCCCTAGGCTTATTCTCGTCCAATTAGGGTTTTTAACCAATCTTGTGCATCAAATAAGTGATTTTGTGTCATTGGTTGAACATTTAGGTCATTTTCGTCCTCCCAAGGCTTATTTTCGTCCAATTAGGGTTTTTAACCAATCTTGTGCATCCAATAAGTGATTTTGTGTCATTGGTTTAACATTTAGGTCATTTTCCTCCTCCCAAGGCTTATTCTCGTCCTATTAGGGTTTTTAACCAATCTTGTGCATCCAATAAGTGATTTTGTGTCATTGGTTAAACACTTAGGTCATTTTCGTCCTCCCTAGGCTTATTCTCATCCAATTAGGGTTTTTAACCAATCTTGTGCATCCAATAAGTACGTTTGTGTCTTTGGCTGAACATTTAGGTCTTTTTTGTCCTCCCTAGGCTTATTCTCATCCAATTAGGGTTTTTAACCAATCTTGTGCATCCAATAAGTGATTTTGTGTCATTGGTTGAACATTTAGGTCATTTTCTTCCTACCTAGGCTTATTCTCGTCCAATTAGGGTTTTTAACCAATCTTGTGCATCCAATAAGTACGTTTGTGTCTTTGGTTGAACATTTAGGTCATTTTCGTCCTCACTAGGCTTATTCTCGTCCAATTAGGGTTTTTAAACAATCTTGTGCATCCAATAAGTGATTTTGTGTCATTGGTTGAACATTTAGTTCATTTTCGTCCTCCCTAGGCTTATTCTCCTCTAATTAGGGTTTTTAACAAATCTTGTGCATCCAATAAGTGATTTTGTGCCATTGGTTGAACATTTAGGTCATTTTCGTCCCCCCAAGACTTATTCTTGTCCTATTAGGGTTTTTAACCAATATTGTGCATCCAATAAGTGATTTTGTGTCATTGGTTAAACACTTAGGTCATTTTCGTTCTCCCTAGGCTTATTCTCATCCAATTAGGGTTTTTAACCATTCTTGTGCATCCAATAAGTACGTTTGTGTCTTTGGCTGAACATTTAGGTCTTTTTTGTCCTCCCTAGGCTTATTCTCATCCAATTAGGGTTTTTAACCAATCTTGTGCATCCAATAAGTGATTTTGTGTCATTGGTTGAACATTTAGGTCATTTTCTTCCTACCTAGGCTTATTCTCGTCCAATTAGGGTTTTTAACCAATCTTGTGCATCCAATAAGTACGTTTGTGTCTTTGGTTGAACATTTAGGTCATTTTCGTCCTCACTAGGCTTATTCTCGTCCAATTAGGGTTTTTAACTAATCTTGTGCATCGAATAAGTGATTTTGTGTCATTGGTTGAACATTTAGGTCATTTTCGTCGTCCCTAGGCTTATTCTCATCTAATTAGGGTTTTTAACAATTCTTGTGCATCCAATAAGTTATTTTGTGTCATTGGTTGAACATGTAGGTCATTTTCATCCTCCCAAGGCTTATTCTCTTCCAATTAGGGTTTTTAACCAATCTTGTGCATCCAATAAGTGATTTTATGTCATTGGTTGAACATTTAGGTCATTTTCGTCCCAAAGGCTTATTCTCTTCCAATTAGGGTTTTTAACCAATCTTGAGCATCCAATAAGTCATTTGTGTCTTTGGTTGAACATTTAGGTCATTTTCGTCCTCACTAGGCTTATTCTCGTCCAATTAGGGTTTTTAAACAATCTTGTGCATCCAATGAGTGATTTTGTGTCATTGGTTGAACATTTAGTTCATTTTCGTCCTCCCTAGGCTTATTCTCCTCTAATTAGGGTTTTTAACAAATCTTGTGCATCCAATAAGTGATTTTGTGCCATTGGTTGAACATTTAGGTCATTTTCGTCCTCCCAAGACTTATTCTTGTCCTATTAGGGTTTTTAACCAATCTTGTGCATCCAATAAGTGATTTTGTGTCATTGGTTGAACATTTAGTTCATTTTCATCCCCCCAATGCTTATTCTCTTCCAATTAGGATTTTTAACCAATCTTGTGCATCCAATAAGTGATATTGTGTCATTGGTTGAACATTTAGGTCATTTTCGTCCTCCCAAGGCTTATTCTCTTCCAATTAGGGTTTTTAACCAATCTTGTGCATCCAATAAGTCATTTGTGTCTTTGGTTGAACATTTATGTCATTTTCGTCCTCACTAGGCTTATTCTCATCTAATTATGGTTTTTAACAAATCTTAAGCATCCAATAAGTGATTTGTGTCATTGGTTGAACATTTAGGTCATGTTCGTCCTCCAAAGGCTTATTCTCTTCCAATTAGGATTTCTAACCAATCTTGTGCATCTAATAAGTGATTTTGTGTCATTGGTTGAACATTTAGGTCATTTTTGTCCTCCCAAGGCTTATTCTCGTCCAATTAGGGTTTATAACCAATCTTGTGCATCCAATAAGTGATTTTGTGCAATTGGTTGAACATTTAGGTCATTTTCGTCCTCCCAAGGCTTATTCTCGTCCAATTAGGGTTTATAACCAATCTTGTGCATCCAATAAGTGATTTTGTGCCATTGGTTGAACATTTAAGTCATTTTCGTCCTCCCAAGGCTTATTCTCTTCCAATTAAGGTTTTTATCCAATATTGTGCATCCAATAAGTGATTTTGTGTCATTGGTTGAACATTTAGGTCATTTTCGTCCCCCCAAGGCTTATTCTCGTCCAATTAGGGTTTTTAACCAATCTTGTGCATCCAATAAGTGATTTTGTGTCATTGGTTGAACATTTAGGTCATTTTCGTCCTCCCTAGGCTTATTCTCATCTAATTAGGGTTTTTAACAATTCTTGTGCATCCAATAAGTTATTTTGTGTCATTGGTTGAACATGTAGGTCATTTTCGTCCTCCCAAGACTTATTCTCTTCCAATTAGGGTTTTTAACCAATCTTGTGCATCCAATAAGTCATTTGTGTCATTGGTTGAACATTTAGGTCATTTTCGTCCCCCCAAGGCTTATTCTCGTCCAATTAGGGTTTTTAACCAATCTTGTGCATCCAATAAGTTATTTTGTGTCATTGGTTGAACATGTAGGTCATTTTTGTCCTCCCAAGGCTTATTCTCGTCCAATTAGGGTTTATAACCAATCTTGTGCATCCAATAAGTGATTTTGTGTCATTGGTTGAACATTTAGGTCATTTTCGTCCTCCCAAGGCTTATTCTCGTCCAATTAGGGTTTATAACCAATCTTGTGCATCCAATAAGTGATTTTGTGTCATTGGTTGAACATTTAGGTCATTTTCGTCCTCCCAAGGCTTATTCTCTTCCAATTAGGGTTTTTAACCAATCTTGTGCATCCAATAAGTGATTTTGTTTCATTGGTTGAACATTTAGGTCATTTTCATCCTCCCAAGGCTTATTCTCGTCCAATTAACGTTTTTAACCAATCTTGTGCAACCAATAAGTGATTTTGTGTTGTTGGTTGAACATTTAGGTCACTTTCGTCCTCCCTAGGCTTATTCTCGTCCAATTAGGGTTTTTAACCAATCTTGTGCTACCAATAAGTTATTTTGTGTCATTGGTTGAACATCTAGGTCATTTTCTTCCTACCTAGGCTTATTCTCATCCAATTAGGGTTTTTAACCAATCTTGTGCATCCAATAAGTACGTTTGTGTCTTTGGTTGAACATTTAGGTCATTTTCGTCCTCACTAGGCTTATTCTCGTCCAATTAGGGTTTTTAACTAATCTTGTGCATCCAATAAGTGATTTTGTGTCATTGGTTGAACATTTAGGTCATTTTCGTCCTCCCTAGGCTTATTCTCATCTAATTAGGGTTTTTAACAATTCTTGTGCATCCAATAAGTTATTTTGTGTCATTGGTTGAACATGTAGGTCATTTTCATCCTCCCAAGGCTTATTCTCTTCCAATTAGGGTTTTTAACCAATCTTGTGCATCCAATAAGTGATTTTATGTCATTGGTTGAACATTTAGGTCATTTTCGTCCCAAAGGCTTATTCTCTTCCAATTAGGGTTTTTAACCAATCTTGAGCATCCAATAAGTCATTTGTGTCTTTGGTTGAACATTTAGGTCATTTTCGTCCTCACTAGGCTTATTCTCGTCCAATTAGGGTTTTTAAACAATCTTGTGCATCCAATGAGTGATTTTGTGTCATTGGTTGAACATTTAGTTCATTTTCGTCCTCCCTAGGCTTATTCTCCTCTAATTAGGGTTTTTAACAAATCTTGTGCATCCAATAAGTGATTTTGTGCCATTGGTTGAACATTTAGGTCATTTTCGTCCTCCCAAGACTTATTCTTGTCCTATTAGGGTTTTTAACCAATATTGTGCATCCAATAAGTGATTTTGTGTCATTGGTTGAACATTTAGGTCATTTTCATCCCCCCAAGGCTTATTCTCTTCCAATTAGGGTTTTTAACCAATCTTGTGCATCCAATAATGGATTTTGTGTCATTGGTTGAACATTTAGGTGATTTTCGTCCTCCCAAGGCTTATTCTCGTCCAATTAGGGTTTATTACCAATCTTGTGCATCCAATAAGTGATTTTGTGCCATTGGTTGAACATTTAGGTCATTTTCGTCCCCCCAAGTCTTATTCTCGTCCAATTAGGGTTTTTAACCAATCTTGTGATCCAATAAGTGATTTTGTGTCATTGGTTGAACATTTAGGTCATTTTCTTCCTACCTAGGCTTATTCTCGTCCAATTAGGGTTTTTAACCAATCTTGTGCATCCAATAAGTACGTTTGTGTCTTTGGTTGAACATTTAGGTCATTTTCGTCCTCACTAGGCTTATTCTCGTCCAATTAGGGTTTTTAACTAATCTTGTGCATCGAATAAGTGATTTTGTGTCATTGGTTGAACATTTAGGTCATTTTCGTCCTCCTTAGGCTTATTCTCATCTAATTAGGGTTTTTAACAATTCTTGTGCATCCAATAAGTTATTTTGTGTCATTGGTTGAACATGTAGGTCATTTTCATCCTCCCAAGGCTTATTCTCTTCCAATTAGGGTTTTTAACCAATCTTGTGCATCCAATAAGTGATTTTATGTCATTGGTTGAACATTTAGGTCATTTTCGTCCCAAAGGCTTATTCTCTTCCAATTAGGGTTTTTAACCAATCTTGTGCATCCAATAAGTCATTTGTGTCTTTGGTTGAACATTTAGGTCATTTTCGTCCTCACTAGGCTTATTCTCGTCCAATTAGGGTTTTTAAACAATCTTGTGCATCCAATAAGTGATTTTGTGTCATTGGTTGAACATTTAGTTCATTTTCGTCCTCCCTAGGCTTATTCTCCTCTAATTAGGGTTTTTAACAAATCTTGTGCATCCAATAAGTGATTTTGTGCCATTGGTTGAACATTTAGGTCATTTTCGTCCTCCCAAGACTTATTCTTGTCCTATTAGGGTTTTTAACCAATATTGTGCATCCAATAAGTGATTTTGTGTCATTGGTTGAACATTTAGGTCATTTTCATCCCCCCAAGTCTTATTCTCTTCCAATTAGGGTTTTTAACCAATCTTGTGCATCCAATAATGGATTTTGTGTCATTGGTTGAACATTTAGGTCATTTTCGTCCTCCCAAGGCTTATTCTCGTCCAATTAGGGTTTATTACCAATCTTGTGCATCCAATAAGTGATTTTGTGCCATTGGTTGAACATTTAGGTCATTTTCGTCCCCCCAAGGCTTATTCTCGTCCAATTAGGGTTTTTAACCAATCTTGTGATCCAATAAGTGATTTTGTGTCATTGGTTGAACATTTAGGTCATTTTCTTCCTACCTAGGCTTATTCTCGTCCAATTAGGGTTTTTAACCAATCTTGTGCATCCAATAAGTACGTTTGTGTCTTTGGTTGAACATTTAGGTCATTTTCGTCCTCACTAGGCTTATTCTCGTCCAATTAGGGTTTTTAACTAATCTTGTGCATCGAATAAGTGATTTTGTGT
>JBBPBP010000764.1:46685-56790 GCA_037974735.1 Cicer chorassanicum
TTTGTGTCTTTGGTTGAACATTTAGGTCATTTTCGTCCTCACTAGGCTTATTCTCGTCCAATTAGGGTTTTTAAACAATCTTGTGCATCCAATAAGTGATTTTGTGTCATTGGTTGAACATTTAGTTCATTTTCGTCCTCCCTAGGCTTATTCTCCTCTAATTAGGGTTTTTAACAAATCTTGTGCATCCAATAAGTGATTTTGTGCCATTGGTTGAACATTTAGGTCATTTTCGTCCTCCCAAGACTTATTCTTGTCCTATTAGGGTTTTTAACCAATCTTGTGCATCCAATAAGTGATTTTGTGTCATTGGTTGAACATTTAGTTCATTTTCATCCCCCCAATGCTTATTCTCTTCCAATTAGGATTTTTAACCAATCTTGTGCATCCAATAAGTGATATTGTGTCATTGGTTGAACATTTAGGTCATTTTCGTCCTCCCAAGGCTTATTCTCTTCCAATTAGGGTTTTTAACCAATCTTGTGCATCCAATAAGTCATTTGTGTCTTTGGTTGAACATTTATGTCATTTTCGTCCTCACTAGGCTTATTCTCGTCCAATTAGGGTTTTTAACCAATCTTGTGCATCCAATAAGTGATTTTGTGTCATTGGTTGAACATTTAGTTCATTTTCGTCCTCCCTAGGCTTATTCTCATCTAATTATGGTTTTTAACAAATCTTAAGCATCCAATAAGTGATTTATGTCATTGGTTGAACATTTAGGTCATGTTCGTCCTCCCAAGGCTTATTCTCTTCCAATTAGGATTTCTAACCAATCTTGTGCATCCAATAAGTGATTTTGTGTCATTGGTTGAACATTTAGGTCATTTTTGTCCTCCCAAGGCTTATTCTCGTCCAATTAGGGTTTATAACCAATCTTGTGCATCCAATAAGTGATTTTGTGCAATTGGTTGAACATTTAGGTCATTTTCGTCCTCCCAAGGCTTATTCTCGTCCAATTAGGGTTTATAACCAATCTTGTGCATCCAATAAGTGATTTTGTGCCATTGGTTGAACATTTAAGTCATTTTCGTCCTCCCAAGGCTTATTCTCTTCCAATTAAGGTTTTTAACCAATATTGTGCATCCAATAAGTGATTTTGTGTCATTGGTTGAACATTTAGGTCATTTTCGTCCCCCCAAGGCTTATTCTCGTCCAATTAGGGTTTTTAACCAATCTTGTGCATCCAATAAGTGATTTTGTGTCATTGGTTGAACATTTAGGTCATTTTCGTCCTCCCTAGGCTTATTCTCATCTAATTAGGGTTTTTAACAATTCTTGTGCATCCAATAAGTTATTTTGTGTCATTGGTTGAACATGTAGGTCATTTTCGTCCTCCCAAGACTTATTCTCTTCCAATTAGGGTTTTTAACCAATCTTGTGCATCCAATAAGTGATTTTGTGTCATTGGTTGAACATTTAGGTCATTTTCGTCCTCCCAAGGCTTATTCTCGTCCAATTAGGGTTTTTAACAAATCTTGTGCATCCAATAAGTGATTTAGTGTCATTGGTTGAACATTTAGGTCATTTTCTTACTCCCAAGGCTTATTCTCGTCCAATTAGGGTTTTTAACCAATCTTGTGCATCCAATAAGTGATTTTGTGTCATTGGTTGAACATTTAGGTCATTTTCGTCCTCCCAAGGCTTATTCTCGTCCAATTAGGGTTTTTAACCAATCTTGTGCATCCAATAAGTGATTTTGTGTCATTGGTTGAACATTTAGGTCATTTTCGTCCTCCCAAGGCTTATTCTCGTCCAATTAGGGTTTTTAACCAATCTTGTGCATCCAATAAGTAAATTTGTGTCATTGGTTAAACATTTAGGTCATTTTCGTCCTCCCAAGGCTTATTCTCGTCCAATTAGGGTTTTTAACCAATCTTGTGCATCCAATAAGTACATTTGTGTCATTGGTTGAACATTTAGGTCATTATCGTCCTCCTAAGGCTTATTCTCGTCCAATTAGGGTTTTTAACCAATCTTGTGCATCCAATAAGTGATTTTGTGTCATTGGTTGAACATTTAGGTCATTTTCGTCCTCCCAAGGCTTATTCTCGTCCAATTAGGGTTTTTAACCAATCTTGTGCATCCAATAAGTGATTTTGTGTCATTGGTTGAACATTTAGGTCATTTTCGTCCTCCCAAGGCTTATTCTCGTCCAATTAGGGTTTTTAACCAATCTTGTAAATCCAATAAGTGATTTTGTGTCATTGGTTGAACATTTAGGTCATTTTCGTCCTCCCAAGGCTTATTCTCGTCCAATTAGGGTTTTTAACCAATCTTGTGCATCCAATAAGTACATTTGTGTCATTGGTTGCACATTTAGGTCATTTTTCGTCCTCCCAAGGCTTATTCTCGTCCAATTAGGGTTTTTAACCAATCTTGTGCATCCAATAATTACATTTGTGTCATTGGTTGAACATTTAGGTCATTTTCGTCCTCCCAAGGCTTATTCTCGTCCAATTAGGGTTTTTAACCAATCTTGTGCATCCAATAAGTGCTTTTGTGTCATTGGTTGAACATTTAGGTCATTTTCGTCCTCACTAGGCTTATTCTCGTCCAATTAGGGTTTTTAACTAATCTTGTGCATCCAATAAGTGATTTTGTGTCATTGGTTGAACATTTAGGTCATTTTCGTCCTCCCTAGGCTTATTCTCATCTAATTAGGGTTTTTAACAATTCTTGTGCATCCAATAAGTTATTTTGTGTCATTGGTTGAACATGTAGGTCATTTTCATCCTCCCAAGGCTTATTCTCTTCCAATTAGGGTTTTTAACCAATCTTGTGCATCCAATAAGTGATTTTATGTCATTGGTTGAACATTTAGGTCATTTTCGTCCCAAAGGCTTATTCTCTTCCAATTAGGGTTTTTAACCAATCTTGTGCATCCAATAAGTCATTTGTGTCATTGGTTGAACATTTAGGTCATTTTCGTCCCCCCAAGGCTTATTCTTGTCCAATTAGGGTTTTTAACCAATCTTGTGATCCAATAAGTGATTTTGTGTCATTGGTTGAACATTTAGGTCATTTTCGTACTGCCAAGGCCTTTTCTCGTTCAATTAAAGTTTTTAACCAATCTTGTGCATCCAATAAGTGATTTTGTGTTGTTGGTTGAACATTTAGGTCATTTTCGTCCTCCCTAGGCTTATTCTCGTCCAATTAGGGTTTTTAACCAATCTTGTGCATCAAATAAGTGATTTTGTGTCATTGGTTGAACATTTAGGTCATTTTCGTCCTCCCAATGCTTATTTTCGTCCAATTAGGGTTTTTAACCAATCTTGTGCATCCAATAAGTGATTTTGTGTCATTGGTTGAACATGTAGGGCATTTTCGTCCTCCCAAGGCTTATTCTCGTCCAATTAGGGTTTTTAACCAATCTTGTGCATCCAATAAGTTATTTTATGTCATTGGTTGAACATTTAGGTCATTTTCTTCCTACCTAGGCTTATTCTCGTCCAATTAGGGTTTTTAACCAATCTTGTGCATCCAATAAGTACGTTTGTGTCTTTGGTTGAACATTTAGGTCATTTTCGTCCTCACTAGGCTTATTCTCGTCCAATTAGGGTTTTTAACTAATCTTGTGCATCGAATAAGTGATTTTGTGTCATTGGTTGAACATTTAGGTCATTTTCGTCCTCCTTAGGCTTATTCTCATCTAATTAGGGTTTTTAACAATTCTTGTGCATCCAATAAGTTATTTTGTGTCATTGGTTGAACATGTAGGTCATTTTCATCCTCCCAAGGCTTATTCTCTTCCAATTAGGGTTTTTAACCAATCTTGTGCATCCAATAAGTGATTTTATGTCATTGGTTGAACATTTAGGTCATTTTCGTCCCAAAGGCTTATTCTCTTCCAATTAGGGTTTTTAACCAATCTTGTGCATCCAATAAGTCATTTGTGTCTTTGGTTGAACATTTAGGTCATTTTCGTCCTCACTAGGCTTATTCTCGTCCAATTAGGGTTTTTAAACAATCTTGTGCATCCAATAAGTGATTTTGTGTCATTGGTTGAACATTTAGTTCATTTTCGTCCTCCCTAGGCTTATTCTCCTCTAATTAGGGTTTTTAACAAATCTTGTGCATCCAATAAGTGATTTTGTGCCATTGGTTGAACATTTAGGTCATTTTCGTCCTCCCAAGACTTATTCTTGTCCTATTAGGGTTTTTAACCAATATTGTGCATCCAATAAGTGATTTTGTGTCATTGGTTGAACATTTAGGTCATTTTCATCCCCCCAAGGCTTATTCTCTTCCAATTAGGGTTTTTAACCAATCTTGTGCATCCAATAATGGATTTTGTGTCATTGGTTGAACATTTAGGTGATTTTCGTCCTCCCAAGGCTTATTCTCGTCCAATTAGGGTTTATTACCAATCTTGTGCATCCAATAAGTGATTTTGTGCCATTGGTTGAACATTTAGGTCATTTTCGTCCCCCCAAGTCTTATTCTCGTCCAATTAGGGTTTTTAACCAATCTTGTGATCCAATAAGTGATTTTGTGTCATTGGTTGAACATTTAGGTCATTTTCTTCCTACCTAGGCTTATTCTCGTCCAATTAGGGTTTTTAACCAATCTTGTGCATCCAATAAGTACGTTTGTGTCTTTGGTTGAACATTTAGGTCATTTTCGTCCTCACTAGGCTTATTCTCGTCCAATTAGGGTTTTTAACTAATCTTGTGCATCGAATAAGTGATTTTGTGTTATTGGTTGAACATTTAGGTCATTTTCGTCCTCCCTAGGCTTATTCTCATCTAATTAGGGTTTTTAACAATTCTTGTGCATCCAATAAGTTATTTTGTGTCATTGGTTGAACATGTAGGTCATTTTCATCCTCCCAAGGCTTATTCTCTTCCAATTAGGGTTTTTAACCAATCTTGTGCATCCAATAAGTGATTTTATGTCATTGGTTGAACATTTAGGTCATTTTCGTCCCAAAGGCTTATTCTCTTCCAATTAGGGTTTTTAACCAATCTTGTGCATCCAATAAGTCATTTGTGTCTTTGGTTGAACATTTAGGTCATTTTCGTCCTCACTAGGCTTATTCTCGTCCAATTAGGGTTTTTAAACAATCTTGTGCATCCAATAAGTGATTTTGTGTCATTGGTTGAACATTTAGTTCATTTTCGTCCTCCCTAGGCTTATTCTCCTCTAATTAGGGTTTTTAACAAATCTTGTGCATCCAATAAGTGATTTTGTGCCATTGGTTGAACATTTAGGTCATTTTCGTCCTCCCAAGACTTATTCTTGTCCTATTAGGGTTTTTAACCAATATTGTGCATCCAATAAGTGATTTTGTGTCATTGGATGAACATTTAGGTCATTTTCATCCCCCCAAGGCTTATTCTCTTCCAATTAGGGTTTTTAACCAATCTTGTGCATCCAATAATGGATTTTGTGTCATTGGTTGAACATTTAGGTCATTTTTGTCCTCCCAAGGCTTATTCTCGTCCAATTAGGGTTTATTACCAATCTTGTGCATCCAATAAGTGATTTTGTGCCATTGGTTGAACATTTAGGTCATTTTCGTCCCCCCAAGGCTTATTCTCGTCCAATTAGGGTTTTTAACCAATCTTGTGATCCAATAAGTGATTTTGTGTCATTGGTTGAACATTTAGGTCATTTTCTTCCTACCTAGGCTTATTCTCGTCCAATTAGGGTTTTTAACCAATCTTGTGCATCCAATAAGTACGTTTGTGTCTTTGGTTGAACATTTAGGTCATTTTCGTCCTCACTAGGCTTATTCTCGTCCAATTAGGGTTTTTAACTAATCTTGTGCATCGAATAAGTGATTTTGTGTCATTGGTTGAACATTTAGGTCATTTTCGTCCTCCTTAGGCTTATTCTCATCTAATTAGGGTTTTTAACAATTCTTGTGCATCCAATAAGTTATTTTGTGTCATTGGTTGAACATGTAGGTCATTTTCATCCTCCCAAAGCTTATTCTCTTCCAATTAGGGTTTTTAACCAATCTTGTGCATCCAATAAGTGATTTTATGTCATTGGTTGAACATTTAGGTCATTTTCGTCCCAAAGGCTTATTCTCTTCCAATTAGGGTTTTTAACCAATCTTGTGCATCCAATAAGTCATTTGTGTCTTTGGTTGAACATTTAGGTCATTTTCGTCCTCACTAGGCTTATTCTCGTCCAATTAGGGTTTTTAAACAATCTTGTGCATCCAATAAGTGATTTTGTGTCATTGGTTGAACATTTAGTTCATTTTCGTCCTCCCTAGGCTTATTCTCCTCTAATTAGGGTTTTTAACAAATCTTGTGCATCCAATAAGTGATTTTGTGCCATTGGTTGAACATTTAGGTCATTTTCGTCCTCCCAAGACTTATTCTTGTCCTATTAGGGTTTTTAACCAATCTTGTGCATCCAATAAGTGATTTTGTGTCATTGGTTGAACATTTAGTTCATTTTCATCCCCCCAATGCTTATTCTCTTCCAATTAGGATTTTTAACCAATCTTGTGCATCCAATAAGTGATATTGTGTCATTGGTTGAACATTTAGGTCATTTTCGTCCTCCCAAGGCTTATTCTCTTCCAATTAGGGTTTTTAACCAATCTTGTGCATCCAATAAGTCATTTGTGTCTTTGGTTGAACATTTATGTCATTTTCGTCCTCACTAGGCTTATTCTCATCTAATTATGGTTTTTAACAAATCTTAAGCATCCAATAAGTGATTTGTGTCATTGGTTGAACATTTAGGTCATGTTCGTCCTCCAAAGGCTTATTCTCTTCCAATTAGGATTTCTAACCAATCTTGTGCATCTAATAAGTGATTTTGTGTCATTGGTTGAACATTTAGGTCATTTTTGTCCTCCCAAGGCTTATTCTCGTCCAATTAGGGTTTATAACCAATCTTGTGCATCCAATAAGTGATTTTGTGCAATTGGTTGAACATTTAGGTCATTTTCGTCCTCCCAAGGCTTATTCTCGTCCAATTAGGGTTTATAACCAATCTTGTGCATCCAATAAGTGATTTTGTGCCATTGGTTGAACATTTAAGTCATTTTCGTCCTCCCAAGGCTTATTCTCTTCCAATTAAGGTTTTTATCCAATATTGTGCATCCAATAAGTGATTTTGTGTCATTGGTTGAACATTTAGGTCATTTTCGTCCCCCCAAGGCTTATTCTCGTCCAATTAGGGTTTTTAACCAATCTTGTGCATCCAATAAGTGATTTTGTGTCATTGGTTGAACATTTAGGTCATTTTCGTCCTCCCTAGGCTTATTCTCATCTAATTAGGGTTTTTAACAATTCTTGTGCATCCAATAAGTTATTTTGTGTCATTGGTTGAACATGTAGGTCATTTTCGTCCTCCCAAGACTTATTCTCTTCCAATTAGGGTTTTTAACCAATCTTGTGCATCCAATAAGTCATTTGTGTCATTGGTTGAACATTTAGGTCATTTTCGTCCCCCCAAGGCTTATTCTCGTCCAATTAGGGTTTTTAACCAATCTTGTGCATCCAATAAGTTATTTTGTGTCATTGGTTGAACATGTAGGTCATTTTTGTCCTCCCAAGGCTTATTCTCGTCCAATTAGGGTTTATAACCAATCTTGTGCATCCAATAAGTGATTTTGTGTCATTGGTTGAACATTTAGGTCATTTTCGTCCTCCCAAGGCTTATTCTCTTCCAATTAGGGTTTTTAACCAATCTTGTGCATCCAATAAGTCATTTGTGTCTTTGGTTGAACATTTAGGTCATTTTCGTCCTCACTAGGCTTATTCTCGTCCAATTAGGGTTTTTAACCAATCTTGTGCATCCAATAAGTGATTTTGTGTCATTGGTTGAACATTTAGGTCATTTTCTTCCTACCCAGGCTTATTCTCATCCAATTAGGGTTTTTAACCAATCTTGTGCATCCAATAAGTACGTTTGTGTCTTTGGTTGAACATTTAGGTCATTTTCGTCCTCACTAGGCTTATTCTCGTCCAATTAGGGTTTTTAACTAATCTTGTGCATCGAATAAGTGATTTTGTGTCATTGGTTGAACATTTAGGTCATTTTCGTCCTCCTTAGGCTTATTCTCATCTAATTAGGGTTTTTAACAATTCTTGTGCATCCAATAAGTTATTTTGTGTCATTGGTTGAACATGTAGGTCATTTTCATCCTCCCAAGGCTTATTCTCTTCCAATTAGGGTTTTTAACCAATCTTGTGCATCCAATAAGTGATTTTATGTCATTGGTTGAACATTTAGGTCATTTTCGTCCCAAAGGCTTATTCTCTTCCAATTAGGGTTTTTAACCAATCTTGTGCATCCAATAAGTCATTTGTGTCATTGGTTGAACATTTAGGTCATTTTCGTCCCCCCAAGGCTTATTCTTGTCCAATTAGGGTTTTTAACCAATCTTGTGATCCAATAAGTGATTTTGTGTCATTGGTTGAACATTTAGGTCATTTTCGTACTGCCAAGGCCTTTTCTCGTTCAATTAAAGTTTTTAACCAATCTTGTGCATCCAATAAGTGATTTTGTGTTGTTGGTTGAACATTTAGGTCATTTTCGTCCTCCCTAGGCTTATTCTCGTCCAATTAGGGTTTTTAACCAATCTTGTGCATCAAATAAGTGATTTTGTGTCATTGGTTGAACATTTAGGTCATTTTCGTCCTCCCAATGCTTATTTTCGTCCAATTAGGGTTTTTAACCAATCTTGTGCATCCAATAAGTGATTTTGTGTCATTGGTTGAACATGTAGGGCATTTTCGTCCTCCCAAGGCTTATTCTCGTCCAATTAGGGTTTTTAACCAATCTTGTGCATCCAATAAGTTATTTTATGTCATTGGTTGAACATTTAGGTCATTTTCTTCCTACCTAGGCTTATTCTCGTCCAATTAGGGTTTTTAACCAATCTTGTGCATCCAATAAGTACGTTTGTGTCTTTGGTTGAACATTTAGGTCATTTTCGTCCTCACTAGGCTTATTCTCGTCCAATTAGGGTTTTTAACTAATCTTGTGCATCGAATAAGTGATTTTGTGTCATTGGTTGAACATTTAGGTCATTTTCGTCCTCCTTAGGCTTATTCTCATCTAATTAGGGTTTTTAACAATTCTTGTGCATCCAATAAGTTATTTTGTGTCATTGGTTGAACATGTAGGTCATTTTCATCCTCCCAAAGCTTATTCTCTTCCAATTAGGGTTTTTAACCAATCTTGTGCATCCAATAAGTGATTTTATGTCATTGGTTGAACATTTAGGTCATTTTCGTCCCAAAGGCTTATTCTCTTCCAATTAGGGTTTTTAACCAATCTTGTGCATCCAATAAGTCATTTGTGTCTTTGGTTGAACATTTAGGTCATTTTCGTCCTCACTAGGCTTATTCTCGTCCAATTAGGGTTTTTAAACAATCTTGTGCATCCAATAAGTGATTTTGTGTCATTGGTTGAACATTTAGTTCATTTTCGTCCTCCCTAGGCTTATTCTCCTCTAATTAGGGTTTTTAACAAATCTTGTGCATCCAATAAGTGATTTTGTGCCATTGGTTGAACATTTAGGTCATTTTCGTCCTCCCAAGACTTATTCTTGTCCTATTAGGGTTTTTAACCAATCTTGTGCATCCAATAAGTGATTTTGTGTCATTGGTTGAACATTTAGTTCATTTTCATCCCCCCAATGCTTATTCTCTTCCAATTAGGATTTTTAACCAATCTTGTGCATCCAATAAGTGATATTGTGTCATTGGTTGAACATTTAGGTCATTTTCGTCCTCCCAAGGCTTATTCTCTTCCAATTAGGGTTTTTAACCAATCTTGTGCATCCAATAAGTCATTTGTGTCTTTGGTTGAACATTTATGTCATTTTCGTCCTCACTAGGCTTATTCTCATCTAATTATGGTTTTTAACAAATCTTAAGCATCCAATAAGTGATTTGTGTCATTGGTTGAACATTTAGGTCATGTTCGTCCTCCAAAGGCTTATTCTCTTCCAATTAGGATTTCTAACCAATCTTGTGCATCCAATAAGTGATTTTGTGTCATTGGTTGAACATTTAGGTCATTTTCGTCCTCCCTAGGCTTATTCTCATCTAATTAGGGTTTTTAACAATTCTTGTGCATCCAATAAGTTATTTTGTGTCATTGGTTGAACATGTAGGTCATTTTC